>JANIJG010013497.1:25376-38675 GCA_024611175.1 Megaceryle torquata | reverse complement strand
CTCCTCTCCTCTCCTCTCCTCTCCTCTCCTCTCCTCTCCTCTCCTCTCCTCTCCTCTCCTCTCCTCTCCTCTCTATTTCCATCTCTTCTCTCCCTTCCTTCTCCCCTCCTCTAACGGCTTCAGATACGATTCTTCCAGCAGCAATATATGACTTGACAAACAGTAGAGCTCAGCAAGATAAATTCAGGTTCACCTCCAAGCTAAGCATAGTTCCATGACTTTCAGATCAGAACCAGCTCACATCTGTCTGGCTCACGAGTAAGCAGCACAAGTTCTAGAGTGCCGGCAATATCCCCACTTCTAATGGGAAGTAGAGAGAAGTGATGAAAGGTTATTACCACTTCAGTGTTGTCTGGAGGTCTGTGTGACCTGAAATATGTGCTTAAAGACATGTTCTGCAACACCAGGTTGGGACACATTTTATATTTGAAACACCTCAGGTCATTTTAAGTGAGAAGAGACAGACATAGCAGAAATCAAACATAAAAAGTTAAAGCTATGGGACTTTAAATAATTGGATATTTAAAACATGAGGCTAGTCCAATGTTTTGATGTCTCCAAGTTTAGACCTGGGGATTGGTTTTGGTCAAGCAAATTGCTAAATTTTCCCAAGCCATTCCTAATTCTGAGTGGTTTGATTTTTTTGTATGCCTACTGGAAACATTTTGAACTTTTTTTTCACAGATCACTTGAAGACAGTAGTAGTTTGGGAATGTCTGCGCTTTTGGCAGACATGTCAAACTTAGACAGCCTTGGGAAGTGACTGTTCCAACTCTTGGCAGCAGAGGAAAAAAGGGAGCTTTGGTCAGAATTCCATAAAACACACTGAAGCCTTGTCTCTCCCACTGCTGTAGTAAATCAATATTTTAATCCCATTTGAATAACTGAAACCATAAGAAAAATAAAACAAAAAAACAAAGAAAATACTCTACCTTCTATTGAAGTAATTACAGCACAACCAAAAGGAAGATATCCCAAAATTTTAAGTGGGAATCCATATAAGTTGGAGGGCTTTTTTTTTTTTTTTTTTTTTTCCTTTACAGTTCAAATAAAGCATCTTCTTCAAAGACACTTGAACTGAGCTATCAAAAATCCTTTATGACACTCTTTCATGGAATTTAAATACAGCCTGCTTCACATGATTTGCTTCTTTATCTTTATTAGTCCTTTTTTGCATTAAATTAACTGCAGCTACAACGTCAGTTTAACGTTGCCTGTAGGTAGCAAAGTCCCACAGGCCAGTTCTGGATCACCGGCCACCACACGACATCGAATGACATGCTTAGTCTGCTCCCGGGCAAGGCATGTAAATCCCACGAGATGTCAGACAATTGCAGTTTGTGTGCAAGATGGCCCCTGGAGGAGATGATGTCATATGCTCCAGGTGCAAGGGTAACACATCCCATAGACACAGGATCAGCTGCAACTGGTGTTTAAAAAACATATTTCACCTCACAGTTATGGGTGGCTTAGAACAGACCAGCCAAATATGTATTTAAGTTTAGCTGATGGATGGCAGCTTCTCAGGCAGACCACATTTATACAGAGTCTTTGAGGCTTTCACTACCCATCAAATTTATAATGCTCTGTCAGTAAAGGTCTAGATAAAGTGATTAAAATCCCAATTTATACCAGTAAAAACATCCTCTGTGATATTATGGCTATACTTTCATGAAGAGGTGAAATAAGTTTAGCAATCTCAATACGATTTCAGTCAGAATCAAACACACCAGGCTCCAGAACCACCTACTAAGTGGATCACCTGGAACAGAAGTGCCATTGTTCGTTGCTTAAAAAATATGTGGTTTTCATCCCTTTCTGAAGAAAAACTTTCATAGAAATGTCTGTAGTTCTTTGGATGCCTCCCTCCTGAGCTGGAGAAATGGTGTTGACACTACTCACCTGGGATAGCAGAGAGCTACACCTATCAGGTTTAGAGCTGTTACAGGTGTCTTACTGAAGCTTCACAACTGCTTCAATATCTACGATGAAGAGGCAGTGAGGCCAGGACACAGCAAACATTGATGAGGAGCCTAAGGACTTGCAAAGCAATGGAAGTCTATGAGATGTACCATAGGACCTACTTCCAAGCCTTCCTAATGTGCCATCTGGATGTGAAGTAACAGTTTGATGGCATCCAAAATATCACCAGGTTCCTACATACAAGCAGCTGAATTGAGTCCCTCATCATTCTAGGAAGTAGAGCACAGAATGTGACAGTAAAACTAATTTCATTTAATTTTTAATGTTCAATTTTAATGTTTTAATTGGAGTTTAATTTTTAACATTGGATTCCCTGAAACCATATCGGTCTACTAAGCTCCCTATGAAATCAACAGGGAGAAACAGGTATCTTCAGAAGATCCATCTTGTCCTCGGGTACTTGAAATTAATCTTTCACTGTGGACACCTTTCTCTCCATTGAGTCTTGAGAGGGTTAGGTGACTAGCTTACAGGTAAAATAACAGTAAGATATCTCAGGGTAGACAACATGAATCCCACCCTCTATTCTTCCTGACAATGCTCATAGAATCATAGCTCATCACGATGAGCTATTTTTTCTATCAGTGGTCCTTGCTCCATAAAAAATTCATACCATGAAAAAGGGTTTGGATAAAGGCAGAAAAAGTTCCTTACTAACTTTTTTTTTTTCCTCTTTGTTTTCCTGACAGACAGGCAATACTCATGGGCTTCTGCAGCAGGACTCAGAGCAGGAGAAGTGTGACGTCAGTCAGTCCAGTCCAGAAAGGAGCTCCAGATGTTGTTTTTTCAAGGTAATGTGAGTTTGCGATCAGTCAAAAGAAGCACACAAAACTACCTTCTTGAGCTTCTTTTCTCAGTCAGGGGTCTCTCAAACAATAATATAGTACAAATCAGATCAAAAATACATACGCACACATCTTGCTCTCTCAGCAGAAGGCAAATCCTCCACACCAAGCCCCACGCCATTATGGGTAACATGGAAATACACTAAAGGCTGTCAGCAGCTCGCAAAGGTCAACAATTTCCTACCAGTACTTGCCAGGAGTTTCTTTCTCATTGAAATTTGGGACTGAAGTGCTGAGAAGTTGGTTGAGCAAGGCAGAAAACCAAAAGAAGGGAGAGAGAACGGGGTTTCCTCCCCGTCTTCACCAACAGAACATCCTGCCGCTGTCACGGCCTCCTACCTCCTTGCGTCAATGTCTGTGCACACACACACACACACGGCCGCCTACAAGCTTCATCCTGAGCCCAACCCCAAGCGTCAGCTCCTGGCATCAGTGCCTTATACTTCATTTCTCTTTTTTTCTTTCTTTGGGTTTTGGTTTTTGCTTTGTTTTTTTTTTTTTTTTCTTTTCCATCCTGTGTTTTTAAAGCCTCTAGATGAATGTTTTGCTGTCAGGGAGAGAGGGGCTCCAAACCAGCCTGGTGATCCCACCACCACGTTGGTAATGCCATCAGTGCACTGTGAGTCACTCTTCATTGTGCTTGGAGCTGACAGGCAGGGCTAAGATCTGGGCTTATCCCAGGCTACCAACAAACACTCTCTTATATTACACACTCCTGCTGGCTCCGTAACCTCTGCTGGCCCTTGTGGGTTTGGGAATCTATGAGATTTTTTGTTTTGCAGGAACTGAAAACTTGAGACTATTGCTAAATTGGTCCATGAGTGAACATGCTGTAGGGATTCAGTATCCTAGGGAACAAGCCTAAGCACCGATTTCACCTAAAGCTGAAGAGCAAGGTTTGTTCTCCATACCCTTTAATGCCATCAACTCTGTCCTTCTTTTCCTCTTCACTCCAAGTGAAAAGAACCTTCCACTCCTTAACTATCCATCTCTTTTCTCCAGGGCTACCTTTCTAGCACATGTGTAACTGTAATTTAGAGCTTTCTAAGTGATGTTGTCCTCTCTGAGGGCTGAAACCTGAGGTCAGCCAAAGTCAATGGGAGTTTCCTCTAGCAAAAATGAACAAATTATTATTATTTTTATAAGCAAGTTAAAAAAGATTAGCTGGTTGCTATGGAAGTCCCACTTTCAAAGAACCTAAATTAATTTTACCAGTGTTTGAATTGCCCCTTTGTAAAATCTGGTCACAAGTTTGCTTGTGGAACATTTTTCCATTGGAAAACACCTACTGTGTGAGAGTTAAGTGCTCTCTGGAAATGTGTTGGTGTCATCTTTACTGCCAAGCCCAGGGCCAGTCAAAGGGTGTTTCTGTAGAAATGTTAAAAGAACTGCTCACTTTTTTTTCCCTTCAAAGGCTGGTAGTGATAGGATGAGGGGTAATGACTTCAGACTGGAAAAGGAGAGATTTAGATTAGAAATTATGAATAAGTTCTTCCCTATGAGGGTGGTGAGACACTGACACAGGTTGCCTGGGGATGTTGTGGATGCCCCATCACTGGATGTTTTTGAGACCAGGTTGGATGGGTCTTTGAACAACCTGGTCTAGTGAGAGGTGTCCCTGATCATTGCAGAGGGGTTGGAACTAGGTGATCTTTAAGGTCCTTTCCAACCCAAACAATGCTATGTTTCTAAGATTCTATGATTCTGTGATTCTATGATTCTCTGTTAAAAGCATCTTTTCTTTTTTTATTTTTTTTATTTTATTTTTTTTTTAAATCTACCTGGTTCTTACTCTTTTAGGACTTTAAAATATGTTCTGTGCACACTGTCCTCCTGTTCTAGGAAATGAAGGATGAGTTTCTGAGAAGGCTGAGCTGAACACAAGGGTCATGCTTTGATTCAGATGTAGAAATGCAAAGAGACTAGATACTACTTATGCTATTGACCCAAATTTCTGCTATTCAACAGGAAACTGCTATGGATATGCTTCAGCAGTATAAAAAAGACTGTTCTTTCAGTATGCACTAGATTAATTAAAAAAAGATATGCTAATAAGGAAGGAGTTTTCTGTTTCCATGTCACCTGGCCAGGTGTTTAATGTTTATTTCACCCATGAGTGTCCTTCACTGATGATCACTGGAGCATGATATCAAATCTCCCCAGCCTCCTATAACAAGTCCCTCTTTCTTATTTCTAATGTTTCATAAAGGTTAAGATCAGAAAGGATCGTTGTGGCCACATTTAATCTGATATTCTGAATGAAAGAAGGGAATTTCTTTCAAGACATTGTTTTCCAGCACATCTTACGGAAGATGAACAGTGTCCAGGCTGTAAAAACTTCTTGAGCACTTTCATCTCCAGATATTTCCAGTTCCACAAGCTTGTATAGTTTTTTTGGATGCTTTTCCAGCCTGACTTGACTCTCTAAAGTTATGCAACACTTACTAGGGTTGAAAAGCCAACCTGAACAGATGAAGCCAGCACTTAGAAAATGATAGTGCTCAAGTCTCAGAATCACAAAATCAAAGTAACTGGGGACAGCTGATTAATCAGGGGGTCATCTACTCTGTATCCTGACCCTAAGAAGAGTCAGATGAAGGTTTCAATTTTCCTTAAGACTTCTTGTGTTGGCCTTCTGCAGAGGCATGGATTTCAGGGTATTTGTCTTTATCCACTGGAATAGACAGACTTCCTCTCTCCTGCAATACGATTCCTATGAAACTCTGTCCTGTACTCCAGTTGTTGAGACATACAGTAGATGCTGGAGCCGTGCCGTTCCTCCATGCTATCTGTCTTCGTTTTGACTGCTAATTCATCACAGACATGGTGACTACTCTCATGACCTCCCACACAGAAGACAAGCAAGCAGTACTCCCATCTGTCGGCTGTACACTGGAGGTGGCAGGTCTCTGGGCTTCTGCCTCTGTAGGAGTCTATAGAGGTATGGAATATGTGTGAGCATCTGATACTCTGGTAAGAGTCTGAAGTGTTTTACACTATGTTTTAGGTGATTTATTGCACTTTAGCACATTCATAAAATACATCGTGTTAAGCATATGCATAAAAATAATATATAGGTTACCACAAATTTTTATGACCTCAACCAGATCCGTCTTGGAATGTTGTCTTGAATGTTTCACTCCTGCAGGTGAAAAAACACATTATTTCAACCAAGCTTAGGGTAAGTTGTTTAGTCAAGACAACAATATTGTGGAGAGAGCTGTTACCTTGGTAGCACTTTGCCAATTTAAGTACTAATGAGAGTGGTTGATTTCTGTCCTCCATCCAACAGAAGGTGTCTATGACTACTGTGTCTCCAGGCTGCATTCCTCAGCTGTCCCATTATCCTAATGTTTGCAGACAATACGAGGTCAAGTATTACATAAATACCCAATGTGTTCATGGTATCCCTCAAAGTCAGTTGAGATTTCTTGTAAGGAATTAGTACAATACTGTTAAAAGTGAGATGACTACATATATGGCAAGAGACAGGTTGGATGTCTGATAGCAACAGGCTAGACTGCAGATGGGATTTACCTTTGGTTCTGCCACTAATTCTCCTTTATAACATTGACCCTAGATGCTCTTCAACTAACTTAAACATCAGCTAACGTCTTCAGTCATGGCCAGCTCCTACTACAGTGAGTGCAGAGATGCACTTCCAGGGGAGATGAAAGCATATCTGTAGTGACCTGAGAAGAAGACAGCCCACCATCTAGAAGGAAGCTTATACAACTACCTTAGACTTCACATTTGAGAGGGGAACAACATTTCTGATTCTAGCTAAATGCAGCAGAAGGTGACTCATCCCATCTAATTTGAGGATGCCCATTCTCCTCATACATAGAGAACTTTCTCCTCTCACTGAACAGAGCAGGGAGTCATAGTACTAAGCTAACTTACAGATATTTAAAACTAGGAGATATTTATCTTTCTTTTCTCAGGCTTTGTTTTAACGTTATGAAAGCTAAAGAGATGTTAAAAACTGGTTTGGTTTTTGCTTTGTTTTGCTTTGCTTTAAAAAGAGGTGATTTTCCCATGTAATGGCTAACTTCTTGAAGCTGGAACTGCAAGAAAAGTATCAAATATTGTGAAGATTGGCAAAACTACTTTATCAACCTATTACATCATCTTTCTCCATAAGTAAGGACAGATGTCTTGTGTTTCACTAGATTTTTGATGATCAAAGCTGTACGAGGTGTTTTATTAATTCATTGTTGCATTTAGTTTATGTCATATTTCTTGTCAATCATGCACTTACTATTTTTAGGGGGGCTTTTTTTTTTTTTCTTAATTTTGAGGATATGGGAGGGATGCAGATATTTTTCTTTTTAATGGAGTTTTTTGGGTTTTGTTTTTTTTGGGGTTGCCTTTTTTGTTGTTGTTTTGTTTAAGTTTTTTTTTTGTTTGGTGTGGTTTTTGGTTTTTGTTTGTTTGTTTGTTTATTTGTTTGGTTGGGTTTTTTTTCTAAAAGGAAAATGAAAGTCATCAGTTCAAGTACTGGAGCTTTAACTAGTTAATGTTTGAGACAAGTAGCTACCAGACTAAGGTGAGAATTATCATAATATGGCACTAAATATTTCCCAGTCCAAAAATAAACTCAATGTGTAGGTCTTTCACACAAAATGAGATTTATTTTGCACATTATGTGGACAGGGTAGAGACTATATTTCTGGCTGTGATTCACAACCAAGATTTTGTTCTTAGCTTCTTCCATGTTAGGCTTGAAGATCTTGTTTAAGTCTCACAGAATTTATGTATCTGTATATTAACATTGCTGCAGAAATACTTACTTTTTAATTATATACAGTGATGTGGAATTTCTTGCTGCTAAATTGAGAGAAAAAAAAACCAAACTACATCTTGGTGGTGTGCAGGATGCTGAAGAGGACAATGATGCATATGAAAGAGTCACCTTTAGAAATTAAAATCTGAATACTGAGCTGTGTTCTGCAGCAATTTCCATTTAGGTTTTAGTCTTGAATTACAGTAGAGGCAGAAAAGGCTTAATTTTCTAAACGTATAATGATGAGTCTGATGGAACAGACTACGTTGTTAGATTTTCATTATCAGACATCTATATTTGCATCTATATAACTAGTGTTATGTATATGTATTATATATACATATCTATAAATCCTAGAATCCTAAAACCCTAGAATCCTTGAATGGTTTGAGTTGGAAGGGATCTTAAAGATCATCTCATTCCTTTCCCCTTGCCATGGCCAGGGACACCTCCCACTAGAGCAGGTTGCTCAAAGCCCCATCCAACCTGGATTTGAACACATCCAGGGGTGTCACATCCACAGCATTTCTAGGCAACCTGTTCCAGTGTCTCTCCACCCTCATAGTGAAGAACTTCTTCCTAATTTCTAATCTGAATCTCCCCTCTTCCAACTGGAAGCCATTACCCCTCATGCCATCACTACAAGCCCTTTTAAAAAGTGCCTCCCCAGCCTACGCCTGTCTATTGTAAGTTATGTATACATAATCTACTTATAGCAGGCAGATAATGCCAGGATCATAATGCATGAATAACGACATAAAAAGACATATCAAGAATGCTAAACTACAGCAGCGAGATGACAAACAAACACACTACTAGACTCAAAGAAGTAGTAGATGAGATATATGTGACTTCTCTAAGTATCTTAATACTATTGTTGCCATAAAAAAAAAAAAATCTAGGGAGTTATGATCAAGATAGACCAATATGAGAGGATAACAAAGCTGTCAGTCTTATGTTATGGAATTGGAATTATCAGCCTACATCTTAAGAAGGGTGTGAAATTTAACTCCTACCTATCTTTTCTACTTAGGTTGATGATCTCCTCTGGATGCCCCTAAGGCATGGGGAGGGAAGGATCTCACAGTTAGAGAAATGACCTCTTAATCCCTGATCCCATTGCGTGATGTGTTCCCAGCTTCAGAAGTATGCACAGCCTGCTCTGCGATCCAGGCACTAGACACAGCTTCTTGGAAGATTAAAGATGAAGGAACATGAGATCAGCTCTATGTCTGCACTGCAGTGGGGCTAGATGTACCCCAGATAATAAGAGATTAAGACATGGGAACCCTTCTATAAGTGTCAGAATTATTTCACAAGAAGGTAAAGAATTCTTTTCACCACACTGTTTCAACTTCAGGACTTAGAAGAAAGTCAGCGATCTTAAAGTTTGTAAAAAAATTTTTCCATGGATTTCGAGGAGGGGCTGACCTAAGCTTGAGGTTAGTTGCAGCAAAAACATTTCTGTCTCATTCTCCTCTGCTCTGAGTTGTTGTTTGGATAGGCCTTGCATTTCTTGGGGTTTGGCTGCACAGGACCAAGGCTGTGCAACGACTTTGTGTCATCCTGTGATCTCCTATGCGAGGGCAGTTCATCTAAAATTCATTATCAAATTCACTTCATCTTCATTTGAGGAAAATGAGCAAAAATTCTGCTTCAGGGTTTGTCCCTGTCGGACCAATGCTGAGGTTGAGTGAGGGACTCAGGATCCTGCCCGTAAGCTCACAGGGCTCTGGGGAGACCCCCCTGCAGTGCTGGGGCCAGCTCTGGAGTCCTCAGCACAGCAGAGACAGGGACCTGGTGGAGCAGGGCCAGAGGAGCCCCAGCAATGCTGGGAGGGCTGGAACCCCTCTGCTGGGAGGCCAGGCTGAGAGATTTTAGGTTTTTTAACATGGAGAAGAGAAGGCTCTGTTGCAACAGGACAAGGGTTGGTGGTTTAAAACTATAAGAGAGACATTTAGACTAGGTAGAAGGAAGAAATTTTTGATGCTGAGGGTGGTGAGAACCTGTCCCAGGCTGCCCAGAGAGGTGGTTGATGCCCCATCCCTGGCACCATTGCATTGGAAGTTGGCCAGGGCTCTGAACAACCTGCTCTATTTTCAGATGTCTCTGTACCATAAAGGGAACTTTGGACTACGTGACTTTTAAAGGTCCCTTCTAACCCAAATCATCCCATGTTTCTATAATTTGATGATTAACGAGACTGGTCTTTTCTCTTTCACTACCGACACCGTTCTTTTTTAATTCAGTGTTTGTGCAGCACATAACATAATGTGAGTCTGACACCTCCAGAGGCGATTCATTAGTATTTGCACAGTGATAGTAACAGACCATTAACTGATTTTCCTTGACTTAGCTCTAGAAGAAGCCATAACAATCTGTTTCTTGCTCTTTTTTTGAAACAAGGGGAAAAAAATCATACCACTTTCTCCTTCTTTAAATTTATACTTTTTTTTTTTTCATATTTTGCTGTGGTGCTTTCCAAATACCGTTAGCTCTTGGCGGCTGAGGGAAAACATGGTGCTGCCAGAAGCTTTTTCTCTCATGTCTAGTTTCCATGTTTTTACAGGGAAGATCATGCCAAGCCCTCCCTGCTATTGTCTTTTCAACAGGAGGGTCATGCCAATGCTTTCCCAGCCTTTCAAAGCTGTTTTATAGAGGGATATATCATGACGTTGCATCCTGTGCCCTTCCTCCTTATTTTCCGAAACTATTTTGCCAGGACCGTTTGCTGGAATTTCCAAACAAGTTATCCAATGGTCATTGCTCTGTGAGCCATTCAGGGCTGTTCTTGCACTAGGACTTTTTTATTCTGAGCAAAAAAAAATAACCCTCAGTGCCCACTATTTCTCCTTTGTGCCTGCTGAGGAAAAAATAGGGGGAAAACCCAGAAGTTGACATTAATGACATGAATGACATCCAAGTATGACATCCATGTATGATATCCAGGCTGTAAGATTTTATGAATTAGATACTCTACAGATTAATTTTTTTATCATCTAGGCAAGGATCCTAAAATATGTTGCCCCATGGTCTTGTATTAATAAGGATTTAACAGCCAGAGAGAAAGATCCAGGAGGACAGCAGAACAGCCACTTTAGGATATTCAGTATGTCCTGATTGTAGCTATTGCTTTCTAGGACATAAGAAAAAGACCAGAAAACAGATCTACATCACTCTAGGTCTGCCCTGGAAAAGAGGCTCTGCAAGGACACATGGAAGAACTACTCCAGCTCTGTGTAAGAGTGGCTTTAAGTCCCAAAGTTGTGTATTCAGTTTTCATCATGTCATCTTTGAGAATGAGGCAGCGCTCTGAAATTCCACGGTTTTTGTTCACATTCCGTTTCAGAACAGAGCGGATGTTGCCTGGACTGTCAGAATTGACCTTGAAACAGAAATTCCAGTTCCTACCTCGTTCTGCAACCCCCAATTTCAACAGCACCTCTCTGTGTCTGGTCTACTAGTTTGTGCCTGGGTGCAGGATACCTCCATGGTATGGAGGGGATGGTCTGTTAAATGTTATCCTTAGGCTTATATATTATGATTAAATGAGACTAATCCTAGTCAAGATACTGTGGGTACAGCAGGAAGAGCCCACTCTTCCTCTTGCATACCCCCTCCAGCATCTTCAGAACTTCTTTATTGTGTGTACAACCTCTCTTGGCTGACACTGTGTAGAGTTACATCAATTAAGGCACCAATTAAGACAACAGGGAGTGGGATACTGACTGGGAAAGATGGAAGATGAAAATTCAGAGGTATTCTGAGTGATAGGAGAGGGAAGAGAGACCAGGCTCCCTTCCTAGTGCAGGTCTAGTGAAAAAAAAAGAGAAAGAAAACTACTCTTGCACTCCTCTCGCTCCATTTGCAGCTGGACAGGTGTGCAGCAAGACAAAAGAACTTGATGGCCTGTAGGCACAGTGGAATCAAAAGAGGAAGAAAAGGGACCAGAGAAGAATTAGTGATGTGACAAGTGTGAAAAGGTAAGAAAGTGGAAAATTAACACTTTTAACTGCAAGGGGTTGGTGATGGAGATGATGACAATCAAGACATGAAAATAAGGGGTTTACTTAATTACACCTTCAATTGCATTGGAGTATTTGCTCCATTAGGGAATTAGGTGGATTTTCAGGCTTTCCTCTTCATGATGACAGTAAAATCAGATATGCAAAATACATATTTCTGTTATATTTAAATTATTTATGCTATTATACCTACTTCTTCTATACTGTGGATGTACACTAGCAAAATGCTCTGATAACTGAGATGATTGGTGCCAGAGGTGATAGACTTGTTTATTATACTGGAATTCCTCCTGTTTTGGCAATCAGGGGGTAAAATAATGTGCTAGTGAGCAGCTGCTGACACTGTATTATGCTGCCTTTGTACTGCAAATTGTCCCTTTGCTCCCTAAGGAGTCAAGTGCACCTTGCTCAGTGCTGCAGTAGCTGAGGAGAAAGCTCCCAGCAATACTGCAACACCACTGAGTGGGTTCATGCTGTAAAGAGAGAAGCCACAGACTGAGAGAGAAGGGACAAGGAATTGCAGGCTTTGGGGAAATTTTAGAATCAAAAAAGGAGATGATTTTTTTTTTTTTTCATTTTGCAGGCTGGTGTCACTGCCTTCTGGGTTAAGAACCCAGTAAGTGACGCTTGGAATAGGAGAAGGGGGACATCTGACACCTCCTCTGGATGTCAGTTCATCCTGGTCTGGGGTGGCTGGTGGATTCAGGCTCTCTCTTTTCTAGGAATAAGCTGGATGATGAGCACTCAGTGGGCTAAAGTTAGGTGGCATGAACCCTGACCTTAGCCTCACAGCTCCACAGTCTCCATCCTGTTAAGCGAGGATGGGAACCTGCCCTTCTCTGGTTGCACTGTTTGGACCTTTAATAGGCTCTGTCACAGCATCCACCACAAGCCTCAGACGTACCTATCACAGGAGTTTTGCTGCCCTACAAACTCACAGGAGTTTTCCTTAACAACAGCAGCTCTTTCCACTTCTCCTCCAAGGACCTCAGCTTGCCCAAGCTAACAGAACCAGGCTAATGCCTACGTGAGGGCAGTAGGCATAATCATATCCATTTCACTTTCTGGTAAGCTGAGCAGGGGGAAGAGGCCTCAGATGAACCCTGCTGACCTTAAATGAACCTCGGTCAACTTTCCTCCCTGTGCCATGTGCTCTGGCTATTTATTTGCAGACTCCTGGAGGCCCCATCTCTCTGCATCCCGCTTGCTCCTTTCCTTGACATCCTCCACATCATCAGCTTTACTTTGGCAGCAGAGGGCACTGCCCCCCTCTTAATATATTTTTTTTTTTTCCACACTCATCCCCTCCCTCACGCTTCTCCAAGGGCTGCAATTACACTCTCAGTAAGTGGTGCTGTCTGTCTGCAAACTCCTGAGAGTTTGATTTGTCTTGGCTGCCAGCTCTGACATGCCTGGGAAGGGCAAGGAAAGGAAATGGGTGGGAGCTCCCATCTAACCACGAACTTGTCCTCCCTCCCCACCCCCCTTTTCTTTTTCTCCCCATCCCCTTCCCTCCCCCATACCAACCAGAGGGAAGGATCATGCTGCATGGCTTAGAAAGAATTGATCTGAAAGTTTGGGTTGGGAACATGCTTTTCTTTTAATTTTTTTTTAAATTTAATTTTATTTTTCTTTCTTTTCTTTTCTTTCTTTTTTTTTT
>JANIJG010013497.1:0-20095 GCA_024611175.1 Megaceryle torquata | reverse complement strand
CCCCGCCTGGACCCTGCGCTGCTGGGCCCCCTGCTCTGGGTGACCCTGCTGGCTGGAGCAGGGGGGTGCCACCAGATCATTCCCAGAGGTCCTGTCCCACTCCCACCACGCTGGGACTCTGTGGTAAGTAGATCTAAGCTGGTCAGTGATTGGAAGGGAGGCATCAGAAACATCAGTTTCTGTGAACTTCTGAGAAAACTCCACAGACATCACTTCTTCCTATACACCAAGTAATAAAGTACCAGTCCAGCAGTGAAGATAACTGGGAAGAGTATGAACACAATATACAGATTTTTTGACTATAGTGTCATCATCCTTGTTCGCAGGAGATATGGAGGTTGTAGTCCTCACACTATTATCCTATGCAGAGAAATGAAACCCCAGAACTGACTTTCACGGGATAATCTCTGTTCTGCCACAGTCATTCTTCATACAGACTCAATTACACAGCAGTTTTTCGTCTGTCCACCGCCCTCCCCCCCACCTCCAGACCACTGCTGTATTTTATTTAGGCTGTTACCGACAGATAATCTAACCCTATCATCTGCTTTTGCCTACAGCTTAATGACACACACAGGGGACTACTTTCCTGGATTTCAAAGTAAAGAATTCATCTCTCAGATGATCCTTCAAAAACAGAGGTTCTGCTGACTCTTATCTGCAGATGCAGCAGCAGAGATTAGAGTTGGTGCGGAAAGATGAGAGAGGTACGGGATATAATGATGATTAAAACCACAACCCTCTGTGAAGCCTTTTTTATTTTTTACAACAGACTTAAACCCTCAGGGTGTTTGAAATCATCTGCATGTTGGAAACCTCTACTACTTTCAGTAAAGAAATGAATCTTGACCACGTTGAGGTAGGATGTGCAGTTGCTGTGTCTTCCAAAGCCTCAAGAGGTCCTGATGGATCTTCTTACTGTACTACAGACTCTCCCATAACGCTGAAAAATAACATGACCTACCTCTTATCTCTACCTCTCACCTACAAAAGGGATAACAATCCTCTTATTTTCCTGAATACCTCTTATTTTATCTACGTAGTCCATCCATTTTAGTGTAGAAAGGAGCTCCCTTGCTGTCCTGTCTATTTGTACAGATACACTAAATCGTGTCTAAATGGAGGAATTAAAACTGGAAATGCTAAAGGGAACAGCCCTGAGAACAATCTGCTTTGAGGTTTAACTGACCTTTTAAGCTTACCAAAAAAGCAGAAAGAGTATAATTAGCTGGGATGAATCCCATCTGAACTTCCTCCAGCTAGTCCTCCTGAATCCAATTAAACACAACTTTTCCATGTCGAAGGACAGTTGAGGAGAGACTGATCTTGTTATTGGGCAATGCAAACACACTCAGAAGTGTTTTTTTCCTGTCTTACATGATCCACTCCCAGAATTATTGTTTTTAGTCCAAAAGACACCAGAGCTGACAGGTCCTTGAAATTACAGGTCCCTGAAATTACAGGTCCTGTCTACTCAGTGTCGCACAAGACACCAAACAAGCAGGAAGATGACAAAAGGAGTCAGTGTGTTTGCAGTTCAGCATCACACATTCTCCAGTGACTATAGAGAAATCCTAGATTTCCTCAGTTAGATATGTGAGGTGTCATTTGTTAGGCTGACCAAGAGCTAATCACAGTAAGTAAAGATTTCTTGAGGAACTGGAACTCTGTGGCTCTGTGACAACCTGGCCACTGCCTGAACTAGGGTACAGAGAACCATAGAGGCTGCCTCCCTCTCTCAGACTGGGTAGGAGGAAGTCCCTGCATCCTGAAATCCTCCCAGTCCAGCAACATTTGACGCAATGCACTGTTTAAACATGGACACCTGATGTGCATGAGGGTATCCCCCCTGAAGCCTCTAAATTCTGATCCAGAGCTGAAGGGTGCTCCTCTATTGTATCTGCTGATCGCAGATATTTTCAGGAAATTTCAAATGGCATGAAAAACCCACTCCAAGAGAGCTGACTGGCACCCTAAGACATACAGATATGTTTAGAAACACAGAATCATTTAGGTTGGAAGAGACCTTTAAAATTATTGAGCCCAACCATTAACCTAGCACTGCCAGGACACCACTGACCCCTGTCCCTCAGCACCACTTCTCCATGGCTTGGAAACCCCTCCAGGGATCATGGGGACTCCACTACTGCCCTGGGCAGCCTGAGCCAGCCCTTGACAACCCTCAAGGGCAACAAATTGTTCCTCAGCTCCAACCTCAACCTCCCCTGGGGAAACTTGAGGCCATATCCTCTTGTCCTGTCACTTGTTCCTTGGGGGAAGAGAGTGACCCCCACACCTCTGCAACCTCCTTTCAGGGGATTGTTGAGAGCAAGAAGGTCTCCCCTGAGACTCTTCTTCAGGCTGAAGAACCCCAGCCCAAAATTGACCACAGTATTTGAGGGGTGGCCTCATCAGTGCTGAGTCCAGGGGGACAATCCCTGCCCTGGTCCTGCTGGCCACACTGGTGCTGATACAAGCCAGGCGGCTGGTGGCCTTCTTGGCTACCTGGGCACACTCATCTTCAGCTGCCTATCAACCAATACCCACAGGTCTTTTTTCTCTGGGCACTTTTAAGCTGCTCTTCCCTAAGCCTGGAGCATTGCAGGGGGTGGTTGTGACCCAAGTGCAGGAGCCAGCACTTGGGCTTGTTGAGCCTCATATGATTGGCCTCAGCCCATCAATCTAGCCTAATTTAATGAGATTAATCCAATTTGATCTGCCTATCATCATCCACTTATCAACAGCAAATGAGGATTAGTCATATTTTAATACACACATAAAGACTTTCCCAAAGAGGAGCTAGCCAAACCAAAACCCAACTGGACATGGCCCTGTGCAACCTGTTTTAACTGACCCTGCTCTGAGCAGGGTGGTGGGCTAGATGATCTCCAGAGGTTTCTGCCAACCTCAGCAATTCCATAATAATGTGATTTTGTGGTGAGGAATGGTAAGGGGTTTTTAAATTAGCAGGAAAACAAAGTACTTAAGTTTCCAGAAGACCTGTATTCTGTTTGTTAATTCATGTTTATGGGTGTTCACTACTCATCTTGCTAGAGTTGGGTACATTTACAAAAGCACTATATTTTCCTCTAGGTAGGAACAAGGAGTATAAAACCTCAAGAAAAACCATAATAATTATTTCTCTCTCAAATAATCTAATATTCTTCCATAACTGTGTGTGAACAGCAAAATTCTACTTACTATAGGAAAGTTTTGTCTTGCAATTTTTCTAAGCCTAAAATAAATCACAAGGGTTTGTGTCCTGGAAGAAAAAAAACATTTGCAGAGCAGTTAAAAAGGTGAATTTGTCAATCAGCTAACCCGAGTTAAATAAGAGTCACAAGCTTTTACATAAAGTGGCATGGGGATTATTATTATTTTTTAATCTGAAGCAAAATCCAGCCCTAATATCCTTCCTGCTACTTAGTGAAATTACAAAAAACCCAATGTATTTCGTGATAGTACTGCCAACACAAAGTAATATTTTATACAGACGACGTCTACCCACAAACTCTGACCTTTAAAATATTATATAAAACTTTTAACAAGAGATACAAACAGTTTGTTAATATTAGCAGGGACAGTGAAGTAAGAAAATATACTTTTCTTCCCATGAAGTGAAGACAGAGGTTGCTCAAATCCCAGCTCACTTGCATGGGGAGATATTGTGCTTTCAGACCTTGTAGAGGCACTGAAGGAGTTTGACACAATATTAGCAAGAAAGATGTAAATTTCATGATACTGATAACTTATTGTTTGTCCCAAAAAACACAGACAAGACATCAGATCCTCAAGGTATCCATTCAATTCTTGGTTTTGGAGATTTGATGGGAGGATGTTAGAATCACTCTCTGACGAGATAAAGCTACTGAGGAGTCACTGCAAACCCCCATCTTTCACTCTGAACTGGGAAATTGTCTCCTGAGGCTTCCCTTGACTCTTTATTACCAGCTCAGTGTTTGGACTTCCATGGAAGTCTGAGTAGGTAACTGAAGAAAGGACAAAAGGCATGCCATGTCTCTTGACTTATTGCCTTACAGGTTTTCTGTATGTTCAAATTCTTTAGGTTGTGTTGATCCTGAGGGGCTGGAGCATCCCTCTGACAAGGAAAGGCTGAGAGCCCTGGGGCTATTCAGCTGGAGAAGAGCAGCCTGAGAGGGGAGATGAGCAATGCTGAGCAAGCAAGAGCTAAAGGGCCCTTTAGGGGGGCGAGAGGATGGGAACAGACTCTGGTCAGGGGTGCCCAGGGACAGGACAAGGGGCAACATGGGATAAACTGGAGCCCAGGAGGTTCCATCTGAGCAGGAGGAGCAAGTTCCTTGGTGTGAGGGTGTGGGAGCCTGTGCCAGGCTGCCCAGAGAGGTTGTGGAGTCTGGAGAGATTCCCAACCCCGCCTGGACCCTGCGCTGCTGGGCCCCCTGCTCTGGGTGACCCTGCTGGAGCTGGGGGGTTGGACGACATGATGTCCAGAGGTCCCTTCCAAACCCCACCACTCTCTGATTCTATTATACAAATTTGCATTTAACTTGATCAGTGCTGCAAACACACCAGAAACAACACTATTTTCAGACTCTTGACTGTAAACCAAGTGAGTGGCAGGGGGTTAATCCCTTCTGGGACAGAGCAAAGATGAGCAGCAAAGGATCAGGACTTTGGGGCTTCTTGCTTATTTTCTAAGTTGGTATTTCCCTTGTTCAAGTCCACAGTGATATGGTGTGTCTGCTTTCAGGGAGTTCCCTGCTTCCTCTTCTACCCTTGTGTGCGTGTACGTGTTCCTGTGTGAATTTTCCACTCTCTTGAAGTTCCTAAACACCTATTAATCACCATGTCACAGGATGGGAATGGTTTTGTTTAGTCCATGTCTCACCAGTTAGTGTTAGCTCAGTACCATCCAGAAGTGTTGTTCAAGTTCAGTATCAAAGTTCAATGTGACCATAGAGATTGAAGGAACTCAGAGGAGGATGGAACTGGTACAACAGATTTCAACTACACATTATAGTAAAGAAGACCAGAACATAACATGTGACAGAGGAATGTCAACTATGGTTCCTAAACCTTCCTACAAGCAATATCTGAGGTACACTGTCCAGAAAAAAAAAATTAAAAAGTGGTTCCTTTATGCCACTGAAGTTCTGGAGCAAACCCTGGGTCTCCCTGGTTGTGGTATCAGACTATCTCCAACTGCTTATGCTCAGTGCTAAGTAAATCAAACATTGAACTCAGAGAACCATCTGTGCCCAAACTGAGGCATAAGGGAGATTTTCCTGTCCATATAAATTGGCTTTACAGTCAGTCTTTTCCTTCATGGATGAATGTGAAGTCAATTCTTATTATCATGGCTTTTAATGGGGCATTTTTGCCCCAGATTTGTGATAATAAAGCAGGTATTGATTGTGCCAGGTACTGTTCAAACGAAGAGTAAGACAGTTCTTCTCCTTAGGCTTTCTGTAATGAAAGTTACACAGAGGTTTCCAGAACAGCTTATTCTGACCTGGAAAATATGGAAATATAATTACTAGGCCATATTTTCTCTACAATTAAAATAATGTAATTAAATCTCAGTGGCTTCTGTTTCAATAAATATAAGAGTTGAATTGCCTAAATGTCTCATACCAATGTTGCTAAAATAGAAAGTTTCGTATTTCCAGCTCAAAAAATTATATTTTAAAAATACATTTTAAATTAAAAAAATAATAATAAAGAATCCATCATTTGCAATTAAAGCAACATTACCATTGTCCCACACCAGATAAGAATCATGGACTCATAGAATGGTTTGGGTTGGAAGGGACCTTAAAGATCATCTAGTTCTAACCCCCCTGCCATGGGCAGGGACACCTCCCACTAGAGAATTTTCTATTCATTAAAGATATTTAGAGAACCTTGTCATGATTCAGAGAAGGAAAATCATGTCTCATTCTCATTAAATGGAAAAACAAAAGGTTCTCCTCTCCCTTTTATTCTAATTATGAATATGCTGTATTTCCTCAGAATGTCTCAGCACAGATAACTCAAATGATTAGTTGTTGTAATGAAGGATATTATCTTTGCTGAAAAAAAAGTTTTGCCACTTACAAATTCTTGCATGCAGATGTCTATTCCTAGCTGTCTGCTTTCTACCAACATAACAGAGTAAGGAGGCAAGATACAGTGTTGTAGAAGTGTCTGCACTTGAAGTTATATTATCACCCCGACTGCATTATTATCAATCAAAATGATGCTGAGTGTACACATAACCCCAAACTCAATCTCACCTAAATTTCTCAACAAATTTAATTCATTTTGCATCCAAAGAAGGGCAACAAACCTGGTGACTTGAGGCGTAGAAAACCTGTTAGACCCTCAAGAGCAATCCTGACGTTACAGCATCGGAGGTTCTGTTCTTCAAGTTGACTTGAAAGAAAACAAAAATCCATACAGCAGAAGTATTCAGGGCCCTAATTTTGCAAAGACTGTGGGACTTAGTAGAATATAATGAGTCTTTAAATCAGTCTAATTCGAATCTACAGGAAAGAACAAGGGAGTAATCCCTGTGTCAAAATGTATTAGACAAGGAGCAGTGAGTGAAGACAAAACTTAGGGAAGCTCAAGCAGTCAGAGGCTGCACTAAACGTGATGCAAGAGGAATTTCAGAAAGCCAGATGCCTAAGCATTTTCGGAGTTCTATAAGCACCTTGTAGATTCAGGAGAGCTAAAGATGAATTGGTAGAGGGATAACGTAATGACTACATTAAAATTTTGGTGAGTTTTTCTTCCTTCTGTGAGGTGTACCCTGACAGAAACCATGGTTACGGGTCCTTGTAGCAAAGCGTCATAGAGATTTGTTAAGCTTGGGGAAGGCTTGAGATGCTCTGGAAAAATTCTGCCCAAATAATGGAGCACGGACAAGAATAACCTCAGAAATCATCTCTTATTTCTTCCAAGTCAACAGCAAAAGGGGACTTTTCAGACCACCTACTACGATGCCTGAGACGGTACCACAGTTCAAGGGTGTGTTAAGTAACTCGGGGCTCCTGCTGCCCCATGATACAAGGCCTTGTGTGGTAATACAGGCAGTGAAAGGGAATAAAAGCTGTACAAAAGCTCCCTGTTACAGGTCCCAGCACTGGTGTCCATCCATGTAAAACACCACAGTGGATTGCCTAAAATATAGCCTTCAATTTTTATGGGGATCCTGTTAAGTCACTAGAGGATAAAAGCAGTTCCCAGAGGTATTTATGAGAGTTTTTTTGGATCCAGAATGGGGAGAGGCCTCATAGTTTGCCATTCAAGTTTAGTTTCCCTTAATTGGATAAGATTAGAATAGGCTGGAAACTCACTGTATCCCAAAGAATAATACAATAGTCTGTTAAAAGGATCAATGGAATTCTTGTATTTATTTTGTCAACTAAAATTGAAGGCAAAGATATTTCATTTTTCTAATTGTTAACACTCTTCCAATGTTTGCCAGATGTGGCCTTTAAGTGAAGAAGTGGAAAATTTTCTTCAAAAAGAAAAAATTAAAGACTGCCGTTGTATGAAGCTCTGCAGAGCCGGCTGCTCCGTTCCCACTTCTGTTTAGTTTGGATCTTCCTTCTTAGGCCTGTGTTTCTTCATCAGGTGCTTCCCAGTGTCCTTACCACTGGTGAGATAATCACTGAACATGCTCAAGTTCAACCTGAAAGCTTGCCCAAAGAGGAACTGGAGAGTCAATTCGGGGAAGTCGGAACTGAGCATTACTATATTCTCCTTCCAGTGCTGTTCCTGTGGCCTAAACGAAACCAATTATCCAATCACTTTCAAATGGAGATGTCTTATGGAAAGAAACAGCCTCTTTATTTTGATAACTTGACAAATAGCCTGCCTTCAGTATTGCAAAGGAGATACAGCTGCCTCTGAACTCCCAGGTGTGGAGTTTTAGTGTCTCTTCTTAAATCTCTTATTTCACAAAACAAAACTACCAGATTTGATTTAGATAAAGGAGAAAGGTAAGTGCAACGATTTAAACATGAGGTTTCACTCAAAGAGGGACAGACCAACCAAGGAAAGACTTGGCTCTTCACAGCCGTCAAGCGCTGGACTCCAAATGACCTACACAAACAGAAAAAGGGTTGATGCTCAGCCGGAGTCAATCAGCACAGCTTCAGCAAGACTGCCTTAATTTACACCAGCTAAAGAACTATCCCAGACCTTCATTAATGGTCCCTGAGCTAACACCATTTGACCAGACAGAAAAACCACAGACACATCTGTTTCCTGCCCTCCATTCTTCAACTACCACACCCACTTTTATCTGCAGTGTGCTCCATAATATGACTCACTTTAAATCCAGAGGACATATTTTCTCTATGCCTGCTAGACCTCAAATTAAGAAGCAAGAGGTAAGTTGCTCTGAAGGGTCCCTGGTGGACTTTTGGGTGGAGAATTGAAGTTCCTTATGATGTTTTGTTGTTTTTGTTGTTTTTTTCCCACAGTTGAAAGATGTTATTACAGGAGTAATGGAAGAAAGTTGTTTATTAGTTGTGTGTATTTTACATTTCTGAATAGCATCGAGGGCACTAGTTATAGGGAAGTCAGTCATACATTTTGATGTGGCATAAGTAATAATAAAAAGTATAAATAATACCAGATACGTTAGCTACAGATCAGCCAAGAGTAGTAGATCATGGGTTTTGCCTGCATTTCTATAGTCCTTTTGCGTGGTCACAGAACAAACAAAGGAAACATCCATCAGACCGTTTGAGATGTCAAAGCCATCGGAAAACCTACAGCTCTCTCGCTTAGCCTTTTGAACCTGACCTTTTTATTTTTCACTTGGCTGGATACGTTGTATTTGGCAGCCTCCAGAGCACGCACTGCTCCTGCCCCAGTCCCCATACAATTAATGCTCAGGAACAACCAGAGGAAAGAGGAGAAAAATTGAATAAATTAGACCACACCCATGGTTTTCAGGCCCAATGTCATGATGCTTGCCAGGGCAGAGAAATGGTGTTGGGAGGGCCAATATTTTCCTAAGTGCCAAGAAAAAAAATTCAACGCACTAGACCCATATAATCAGGATCAGTTATGGATCAGAAGAATTACTCAAGACAATAGAAATTTGGATATTCCCCCAGTCCTGAATGGTCAGTCTCACCCTATGGATAATGCTAAATCTGAAAACTGATTGCCTACTCATTAAGAGTACTTCTCAGAACATGCATGTGTTGTTCTGGAGAACTGAAATAACTTGTTTAACAGTAACCTCTGAATGAAGCTCTTTCCACAGTTCACACACACACAAAAACATCCCTGCTTGATAGAAATAAGCATCCAGTCTCACCCAAAACCAGCAATTAACATTTGCTCTCATTTCACAACATCTCCTGCAAGTCCTGACCAAGGTATGCCCCTTTCTGAACTTCCATCCGGAAAAGGAGAACATTTTCTCTTTTCTCATTACCTCTGACATCATGATCTCTCTTTCCTTCTCTACAGATTTCATACTACATCACCACCACCCTTCTATAATTTAAGGCAACATTGCTCCCCCCTCACCCCAAATTGTAATCATTAAGACTTTTTTACAATCTCCTTGAACTCCTGAGTAGAAATTTAATAAGCTTCCTGAACTATATGGAGATGAAGAATGGATTGACTTGAGGTGAAGGAAGAGACATGGTTATGACTCTAACAAAGAGTTGGCTTCTAATCTGGACCACGTGCACGTGTTCACAGCATGCACAGACCTCTCATGTAGCCTAAACTAAAGTTTGTGCCTTAACCTCCGGGTGATTCTTGTGTTACCTACTGTGATACTTGGGCCATTCATACCAGTTCATTCATCCTTCATGCTGGATGTGACTGTACCAGGCCAGGTGTATTGGATAAATGGTGGCAAAACAGTGACTTTTGGATAGATTGGTTCTGAAATCAGACCATCTAGCTGTAGAAAGGAGACCATAGTACTAACTAGGATCACAGAATTTAAGCATAGACAAAGCAGATCAAGATGCAAGCAGCTTCTGTTCCAGTCATAGCTCCAGGTGGTGTAGGGTACATCTTGAAGCTGATTAATGTATAATCATCCTACTAGAGGGGTGGTCTTCTTTACACATGTGGATATACCTTCGATGACAAACCCTAAACTCCTAAAGCCAGGAAGTCTAATCTGTATCTGTGTGACTCATGCACATCACAAGAATGAAGCTAAAAGTAGCTGGAGGATGCTAAAGATGTCTGGTCACTGTAATTATAGTTCTGGTGTCAGAGAACTTTTTTTCAGGCTTTGGATGACACATATCATGGGAGTTCTTCTGGTCACTGCCTCTCCTTTTCCTTTCTGCTATCTCAGGAGTATAAAGGTCTTCTATTTTGGCCAGAAAATAAAGTACATTTACGAGCTATGTACTGATGTTCAGGGAAGGAAAGAGTACGTGTAATTTTTTCACATATGGTTCCAGTCCTTGGAGAGATCTCATTGATTGCTGTTCTGTACCTGTCCAGCCATTAAAGACTGAACTAACCACATTACCACAGCCTTCCTTCCTGAGTAGACCTTCTTACTCACTGGTAATGTGCTGATCTTACAACCTTTACTCCCTTAAGTAACACTGTTGAAGCTGCATAAATGAGGCTTAGGCTGGGAATTGCTGAGTAAGTAGCACCCTGGGGTTTATCTTTGGACAAATAGGACATTTGGAGAGGATTGTTTCATGAGAATAGGACCAAAATTTGCAGAGAGCCTCCCCAGTATGAGTTAAAGCATTGAGCTGTTTCATTTTTCATGCATGGTGACATTTTAACCACCACAGTGTGGTAGCACTTGCTAATAATTGTTTACTTGTTCAGGGCATTCAAAAAAGGATTTAATTTCCATTTTCTGTACAGTAAAGGACATTGGAAAGACACCCAACTCCTCACCTTGCCTTTAAGCACAACCTGATTGCCCCTCTTGATAATTACTAGAGTTATTTTTCCCTCCTTCATATTTTCTGTCCTGTGAGCTGTTAAGTTTCACCCAAACTTTTCCTGCTGCTCTCCTTAGATTCCTCTCTCACTCTTCTCTCATTCGACTAAGGCTAAAGAAGTCAATATCTTCTTCAAGGTGCAAATTCAAAGTTTCTTGATGGCTTTGGTGATTTTTCAGCAAAACCTTTAGCAGAATTTAGTTCAGAGAGGTAGACAAAAGGTCTGGCTAATCACTGCTGTCTCTCCATTGTCTCTGAATGTCGTTCCTAATGCATCAATTTTTGAGAACAATTTGCACTCAGGTTGCTGGAAAATAGCAGGGAAAACAGATTCTCTTTTCTTGGTTTTGCTCTTGCCTCCAATGCAGGATAAGGGAGATGACTTAAGCACTGTCTGAACTTTTTATTCTGTCTTTCAAGCCAACAAAACTCACCAACTGTTTTCAAAGGACAGCTTTACTCAAATGTAAACAACTCCCAGAAAGTGACGAACATTAGTCCCAGTATAGGTAGACGTTATAGTGAGTTGCTGTCTAACACATACTATGGCTTCCATAATAATCTCCTATGTTACAATCTCTTGCAGCCCATAGTTGATCAACTCAGATAACTCCTACTCAGGGTGAAGTTTTGCAAGGTCTTTTTCATTTGTTGTCAATCATAGCTTAAATATCTCCTACTTCTTTCCACCTTCCTGCCCTCAAGTCATCCCCAGAGCTCTTCATGCACTACGCTTTTCATGACCAGGCAGTGAACCCAAACAAGGAACTGATCCAGAGGAAAAAATAAATTGTGATTTTTATTTTTTTTTCCCTAGGTTCTTTTTCAGCTGGATCAGTTCCTTGGGCAGGTTCAATGAGTGGCCACACAAACATTTGTGCAGACAAAGTGTGTGTGTGTCAAAGAGGGACGGGATGAGGTTATGGATACAGGGTACCGAAATACAGAGATTTGACCTACCAGCTAAGAGCAGGAACACAAAATACGTAATCACAGTTTGTCTGGGTGACTTTCATATGAATGACTGAGGAACTGGAAGGTTTCAAAGATATTCTGAAGTCCTGGATGCAGAAAGACAGCGCCTACAATGAATGCACACATAGACGCACGCCGGCACAAACGCACAGTGTGATCCTTTGTTTCCACTGAAATAATACAGTGCAGTAATGATGAATATTTCCTTATCTTGGCTGCCTTCCTGCAACTGGGGAAAAATTGGCTGGTACAGAAGGGAACACCCAGGAAAACATTTAGCGTATAGCCTGGTTATTCACTTGTAGCTGTATTACATGTTATTGAGATTAGAAAGGTTTTCTTCAAAGGTAGAAAGTAAAAGAATGAAGTCAAAAATAAAAAAAATTAGAAAGAAAGACAGACAGACATAATTTACTTTCCCCCATGCTATCAGGGTGGAAAAAGCCCAAACAAACAAAATTCAACATGCTGCATCTACTAACAGAAAAGCAAAGAATTGAACAATAAGTTCTTTCTCCTTCCATATATATTTTGCGAACCTGTGCTAGAGATGAGGGAGCAGCCACTTCAAATTGAGTGGGAAGGAAGGAAAAAAAAAATAGCAGCCCAATAAAAGCCAGTGGGCTTAGATAAATTACTGAGAAAAGGGAGGGGCAATTTCTATCCATTTTAACGCCCACATGTAATAGGGAACAAGTGAAAATCAGCCCCAGGGATAATTTATGGTTGCTTTTTCAAATCTATATCCAAGTCCAGAAGAATCAGAGTACTAGAAATTTAATCAATAATAAGAAAATTCCCACAGAGCTATCGTGGCAGAGGTGGAAAAAAAAAATGGCTTGGGAATGAAAATCATCTGCAGTTGACAGGCCAGAGGTTGGCAAGCACGGTTGTTCTCTGTTGGCATTTCATGGAAGCAGGAGGTCCCATTACAAAGATGTTCCCATGGTGACAAATACAACCTCCATCAGCACCATTTCTGCTTATCATTACTCAGTTGCCAAAGATTCACTTGGCAGGGAAGACTGGCAAGTTCACCGTAGAGTTACCCATGGGTCCAAACCACTTGGTCCACTCTATACATTCCTTACAATAAAGATCACTTCAGGAGGCCACCTCCTCTACAGCTCCAAGTCTTCCCATAAAAGCAGGCTCCAAGCAAATTTGATGATATAGTCCAAACTCTCATTCATCTGTTTTGGGTGTATTTGGCCTGAGCAGACCAAAGTGCTCAAGCAGTTGAGTCCTCTACCAAATTACCTGGATTCTGACTCTTCCTAAGTGTAGCATGAATCTTGCATCTTAGATGAGGCCCTCCTAACTCTCCTGCCTAACTCTGGTGATTAGATTAGGAATTCAGCTACTCTAGGCCAACTGCAAGGAGCAGAGAGAGGCAGGTCTCTCTAGTTCAGACCCAACAGGGGGTTGAGACACCCTCCTTCAATCTCTATCATCTCTATTGACAATAGGGGATTAACTTCATTGACCAAATGGAGATGTTGAAGCCAGCTGAGATGTAATAGTCTTACCTTTCTCAGCATTCAACATCTGACCAGTGGCTGGACCACTCATCTGTACCACAGCCATGAGGTTCACTTCTTTTAAGGCCACTGTTCACCTTGCTTTTTTGAAATGTGTGATTCTGTCATCTGCAGTGGACATCTGTCTGTATGCTACATGAGATGTGTCTGTATTCAAGCTGGGATCAGAAATACAACCTTCTGGTCCATCTAAACACTGCATGTGCCTCTCTATGTCTTGTCTGTTCCAGATACGAGTTTTCTACAGCTCTTGATATTGGTTCTGAGCTCCATATCAGCAAGTCTAAGCTTCAATTGGTTTATTTGAAGGTCCTTATGCTGGTATCTTCTCCATGTTTTTCAACTTTTTGTCTAGGTTGGTAAGGAGGATTTTCTCTTCTGTCATTCTAGTGGTTTTGCCACTCTGAAATTTTTGATAACAGCCATACTTTGTAGGAGTTAATAAGTTTTATCAGCCACTACATCAGAAACTCTTGCAGACAGTAAACAGGCTTTTAGTGGGGACTACAAGAGTGTGTGGGCTTTTGTAATGGACAACTTGTGAACAGCAAGAGGTATCAGGCTAAAAACAAGAAGCGTGTAGGAGAGACACATATCAGGACTGCCTTGCATCAAGCACTGATTTTGTTGTTCCTCTGTCTTACTTTTGCAGGCAGCTGGTCATATAATGGCACTTCTTTGAATGTTCCCTACTTCCACACAAACATCACTAATAAGTTCAACAGTGCAAGGTCTCAAGCACTTTATACATGGTTCAGATGCAGGGTGCAGCATTTGCCCCATAGACAAAATGGAAAATGGGGGGAGGGGGGTGTGCCCCAAAATGTTAATGTTACAAGCTTTGATATTTGAGTTAGAGCAGAGCTGAGGTGTGAGGGGTAAAATGGAATCCTCCAGATGAATGATGGGCAGCTCTCTTCTCAGACTTGGGAATGAGGAAGGGAAGAAAGGGGCATGGTTTATTTTACACCTCTCCAAAAGAAGGCACTTGGAGCTCTTTACATTTCTTGCAGAGAGAAGTTCAGTCAGCTCTTTTCAGCAACACTTCAGTCTCTCTGGAGGCCCGAGTAAATAAATCAGAGAAATCCAGAGCAGGTCATTTACTTGAAATGATGTGTCTGCCATTTCATTCCCATTCACTTCCAGCTCAGGCTTAGCCAAAAGCTGTCACAGCCCTGGCCCAAGACAGAAGCGAGACTCAGCAGAAGGCAGCAGAGCATTTCCCTCCCTGCTCTGCTCCTGTCTCTCTGCTGAAGGGCTGGCATCAGGAGAGAGACCTATTGCATTTCATACAAAGAACAGAGAAGTGGTAAGTCCTGGCACGATGTATTTATTGAAAAATGAAGGTAATAACACTAATCCAGATAATGAGCTGTATGCTTCCCTGCCTCAGAAAACCTCTTAGACAGCAGAAATAAATCCACCTGAAACTTTCAGAGCTGACTCACTTGTTTTAGATCTTTTTTTTTTTTTTTTTTTTTTTAAAGCCCTGCTTTCTCCTCCTCATCACAAAACTCCCTTCCTCATCTACTTGGAAATGTGGGCATGAGACAGGGCAGGGTTGGAGATGTTAAAGATGTCATGGCCACTACCTCAGTTTTCTGTGTGGAAGCAGAAATGTCTCATTAAATGCAGGGCTATATGTCCAAAGAAGTCACTCTGTTTCCCTTACTGGTCCTTGGAGATCTGAGCAACTTAGAAGTGGGTACAATTTTATTTTATCCTAACCCAGTATTAAAAATAAAGGCAGGGATGTTGCATTATGAATATATCAGTACCAATAAAGCAGCTTTAGAACCCGTTCTGCTGTCATTCTCTATGCTGAAAATATAAATGTGTGCACCAATGGTGAGTAGAACATTGTTCAGATGTAGGTAATTAGATAAAGTGATAAGGGAAGAAGACAATTGTCTAAAGACAAAGTGTTGTTCGTTCTTTCTTTCTTTCTTTCCCTAGTTTAAGGATGAATTTTGTCCTGATGACTGAACAAAAAAATCTTTCCTCAAAAAATTTCTTGTTCTTAAACATTGCAAATTCACAAAAGTGAATATTGAATATTTTTGTTCACCAAAATATCCTGTGATTTCAAGTATTTTTTTTTTTATCTTATAGATCTTCTGGTCTTATATTATTTCATGGCAGTTGAATTCCATGAGATAAATGTATATTTTATATAAAGAAGATTTACTTTTGGTAATATTGTAGCTGAATTTTCTGTGAGTTTTACTAAAATTGTCATGTTCTCCAGAAATTAATGCAAATGTCTATGGTACTTCTTGTGTTCAATAGGCTTCTAACCTTTGGAAGGTGCTCAGACAAATTTTATCAACACAGTAAATCTCATAGATAAACCTTTTTTTTTACATCTGATTTTTTTTGGAAAAAAATTAATATATATTGTATAAGTATTTTGGACTATAAGGGTTTCTTAGTTGCTTTTGAACTCTTCAAGTACTTGGCACTTCAAGGACTGATTAGACCACACCAACTTATTTTCTCTTCTTGAGAGAATGACTGAAGCTTTTCAGCAGAAAAGTGTTGAAGGATTAAGGTTAATCATACCCTTTGAGATGAATTTTGGAATCACAAGTACCATTATGAATAGTTGTTATCGTATATCCACTTTAAGACATTGAATAAGACAATATAATGAAGTGAAATAATGTATGAGGTATTTGTATAAAATATAACCACAAGTCTGGTTTGGGTTGTGGGCATTTTTTAATGCAATTGTTTGATTTTATACATTATTTATGTGTCTACTTATGCATATACCAATTTTCATGCATCTGTATTGATTTATTTGGTCTAATAATCTGTCTCATCACAGTGAGAAAAATAATAACTATTTGTGCTTTTAGTTGTGATCATAGTGGTACAGCAATAATGTAAATGATGTAATAACTTCATGCATTATGCAGTTATGGTGTGGTTGTATAACTGTAACAATTTTATACTTACAGGTAGTAAGAGAAACTCATGGGGAAATAGAGTGTGAATTTGGACTGGATGATCTCCAGAGGTCCCTTTCAACCTCTAAATTCTGTGATTCTGTGAATTCTAGAAATGTAGTTTTACAGAAGAAAAAACCAGATTGAAAACCTGATTTTCTGCACAACTATATTTCAGTTAAAAAAAAAAAATTCTTTAAATAGCAAGCAAAATCCTTCTGAAATCAGACAAAGAAATAGCAAAAAAACCCAACCAAACCCCTCAATTGGTCCCTGTACTACCTCAGACCATCATCTCACTTACAGCCTCTACTTTATGAGCATAATGTAAGCACAGTAGTAATAACAAAAAGCAGTAATATCCCAAACTTTCTTGAGTTTTATTGCTTAAATTCTTATATTGGTCTGTCTTCAGGGCTGCACTGTCAACACATGGAGAGCAAAGCCTCTCTTAGAAGAACCAGGGAGGGGCATATTCTCTTATTTTATTATTACTGTTATTATTTTTGACCATGGCCGTCAGAGGGAAATCATTAAAGGAAATCAATTCAGGATGTGAACAAAGCAAACAGTTTTAATAACAGACTTTTTATGACTCATTGCTCTCACCAGTTGCTCTGCCTGCATTGACTGTTTGTCAAAGGAAAGTTCATCTTCAAATATAAAAAAAATTAAAAGTCCATGAAAGTCTTTGTGGCATCATCCTGAAAAACACATTTGGCAACGTCCTGGAGGTGAGGCTGGTTCCACGTAATTTTGGGTGGGGAAAAAAAGGTAAGGTTCTTTCTATGTTTACTGGGTATCCTGGTCTGCAAGAAGTGCTCTCCAGTGACAGACCCACTTCTTCTGACTCTTCAGCTTGGTTTTTGCAGAAGACATTGGCAAAAGTAATGAGGATCTCATGGATCTCATCTTGTCCACTGTCATATCCTGTTTTTCTCACATTCCTGGGTTGCAATGAAGTGAACCCTGAATATATAGATTAAGAAAGAAAGGTAATATACTAACTAAATAATATATATATAACTAATAATAAGATATATTACTAACTAAATAATTCTATCTATGAAATAGTGCAAAATAAAAATAATAATAAAATTTATTGAAAATAACAACGAAAAATGTAATTTTAATAGAGTTCCTAAAAAGGACAAAATAAAACTGTGTGCCCTGAACCCAAAAGACTGATGACTGTCTATCTCAGCATATATGTATCAGTAGCACTTGTCAAAAGAGCAGAAAAAGGTTAAGATACTGGGAGATAATGGTCAAGAAGCAGCATGCCTCCATGCCCAACTGGCTGTTTATCTCCCAGCTTCTGAGGTACAAGATTCCTCAGCTGCTGATCAGACATGACATTTTTCCATGTATATGTTTAGATGTTTTGTCTATAAACAAAGAAATAAAAGAACACCTTTCATTTTCCAATCAAAGACAAATATTTGCAGTATTCTGGTTAGAAGTAGCAACGTCTGGCCAGAAAAATCTTAGTTCTGTTTGTTAAAAAGTGGAAGCACAGCGGGCCTGAAACCTATTAAAAATTGGTTGTGAACAACCACAAGAGAGTGAGAGGGAAGGAGAAGGAGTTATGAAATGTCTCGTCACCAAGAGGATGTGAACTAACTAGTTTCATGAACCTGCAGCGCTTGATTCATTTGCAATGACTTGATTCTGGATTTTTCACATCCTGTCTGAATATATTAACTATTGTCTATTTTTTCTCACACTTTTTCTTCCTGTGCTGCCAATCAGACATTCCACCCTCAACTGAATAAATGAAAATAGAGCTGAAACGGGTACACTTGCTAGAGAAAAAAAAAATATAACTGTAATTAACTGTTAGTTTTAGACTTCTTAAATAAACACATAACTACAGTATTTGAAGCTCAATTCAGAAGTGAAGCACACAAGGACACTCTAACTAAACAAAATTTAATTTTCCCTTCCACTGGAAATTGATATTGTCTGTGGAAATCAAATGCTTATTATGAAACGTCAAAAGTTTTGTGAAAATCTCTTTCCTCTGTCGTGAAATGTGTGTTTGGAATGAGTATTTTGATACCAGTGCTGCATAATAGAAGTTTTTTGGATGGCATATCTGAGTTGGATACATGCCTCCACTGATGTAAGGGAATAAAAAGGAGACTGACCATCTGAAAGGGCAGGGGGAAGAAGTGAAATAACTGAGGGAAATTAACTTGACAGAAAAGGAGAAAAAAAGAGGTTTAAATCCATAGAAAGCCATGATGGTCAAGGAAACACAGGAAGATGAACAGAACTGAAGGTAGAAAATGTATCTGAAGTAATACAGAATTGATTGCAAGACTGGGAAAATAAGTTTGTACTGAGATTATAAACTAAGGGAAAGCAATTCGTCAACGCAAAAGAAAGAAATTAATACCAGATCAAGAGAAGAAAGAGAAACCAGAAGAGAGAGACTTGTGAAAAGAAGAAAAAACAAAAAAAGCCAGACAAATCTTTGGAGAGAGAATTATGAAACAAGAGATTGATCGTGCCATCGGGCTAAGAGCCTTTCCTTACTGCATCTGAATGATTTCCCTCCAGGACTTCATTTTTAGAAACAAATTTATTTTCTTTCTTAGCTCTTTGTGGCTTAGAGGCTGAAAGCAGGGAGGGGAGACCTTAACCATCTGAGTCATACACAAATGTGAGACCTAAGGGCTGAAAGGAATTTCATCTCTGATCCTTTGGGGCGTGGGGGAAGTCTCCCCATTGTCTAGTTTAAATAACATTCGCTTAAGGAAAATAAAATACATCAGCTCCTGTTTGTTAAATGCTCTAATAAGGTCCCCTCCTTGGGTAATAGCATGTGTAATGTTCCTTTGCAGTCACAACCTGTGACATCTAGGCTTGTGAAGTACCTCTCCCAGTTCATGGATGAGGTTCAGTGGAGGTCTGGGGAGGTGTGTGTTCTCAGTAGCATCAGTCCCTGGTTTACAAGGTGGAAAGGTCTCACGCAAAGGAACGCTACCCATTGTGTCTGAACACTCACCACGAAAACAGAAGGAGAAAGCTTTTAACCCTCATGAATTGCTTGGTCTCTTCTAGGACACCTAAAGGACACATGGTAGCCTCTTCATCACTGTATCCCATTCTTTTGTAATCATCACAATGCACGTACAGATATTGTTCTACATAGTAAAAAAAAAAAAAAAAGAAAGAAAGAAAAAGGAGAGACATGGGAATTTATTCTTTTAAGTAACAGAAACCAAACCCTAATTTCTTCTTTGAGCCCCACATGGTATTTTAATGAAATGATTTTCCCAACTGGTCAGTGAAGTTGAAACATCATTCCTATAGATCTTTGTAAAGGTTGGGCAGTGACACTATATCTTTAATAATAATAAATAGTGCCAGGAAACTTTCATAGGCAATGGAACTCAATCACCCACACAGTTAAATTGTTAATAATGTCCTTAGTAGGATGTTGGCCCAGGTCACCTATCAATCTCCAAAATTAATTCCTGGGCATGAGTTGTGAGTTAGCATAAGGCAGGAACTATTCTTAACAAAGATTGTGGATGTGGCCATCCCAAGGGGGAAGGGAAAGACAGATTAGGGGGTCCAAACCATAGGGAAGGGAAGGGAGGGGAAGGAAGGGGAAGGAAGGGAAAGGAAAGGAAAGGAAAGGAAAGGAAAGGAAAGGAAAGGAAAGGAAAGGAAAGGAAAGGAAAGGAAA
>JANIJG010013496.1:90542-103380 GCA_024611175.1 Megaceryle torquata | reverse complement strand
ATCATGTTCTTCTGTGGGAGCTCTGTCTGAGTTCCCACCTCTATCCTGTCCAGCATCAGGAGCACAGCCTTCTTTTGCTATGTGGAGACCATTATTCTAGGATTGTAGTAGTACTGATTTATTGTAGGGGTTGGTTAGTTTTTTTTGGTGGGTTTTGTTTGTTTTTTTTTTTAATTCTATTTTATTTGTTTGCCCAGCCCTCGCGTGTGCGCTGCTGGTGGTGATGTGCAAGAAGGCTATTGCTGTCTAGATGACTGCGATACAGTGTTGCTTCCAGTTTCACTGTGTTTAAATCTCCAGTGGCTTCCCAGCAACACCCCCCAACTGCATCATTCTCATGAGCATGCCCGTGAGAGTTGCATACTCTGCTACTCTTTGCTGTTCTCAGGGTCCCCTGTTCAAAAGGAAAAAGGAAAAAAAGCAGTCAGCACAGAGCCCGTCAGTGCCAGAGCCAGTCCGGCTGTCTCTCTGCCTGTGATATGGCATAGGTTTCCATAGACTATCATGGATCAAGTATGGTTCTTCTTTTCTCATACCTGTTGTTTGAAAAAGAACTTTGTATCACTTGTGATTAGAAACTTAGTTAAGTGGTCTAGCTTGTACTCTTCTGTTGTTTATTTATTTGAAATAGTCCTATGCCAAATCTCTGTTCCTCCCATAAGATGGATCTTTCTTTATCTGTATCATTCCAATAGACTTTTTCTGTCTACATTCTAGTTTAAAATACATTTCATTGAATACGAATGTCTAGAACTATGTAAAATATTCTACCCTAGCTCATACCAATGTCTTGTATAACATAGAAGGCTGCAACGCTTCCTTGTAGTCAGTGAAAATGATAGAGTATGGCCTTGTTTTCTCCTCTATCTACAGCCACGTCACACTGACAACATCATCCTTTGACTATTTTATCCTGTTTCATATGCTTTTCTTTCACCTCCAGCTGATAAATACCCATTTTTTTAGAAAATGCTTTTGTCAGCAGTTACTAAGTAGTTGCCTGTGTGCTTTGTACTATGCAAACCCATTACTGCTGCTCTGTCTCAGAGGTCATACTTTCTGTGTAGTAAGTCCTCAGCAATATCTTAATTTGGCAGTCAGATAGAATCTCATGAACATACACCTTGTTCTCTCACTAATGACAACACTGAGCAGGATTATTCTAAGACTGATGAGTATGCAATGCCCCTGATAATAATTTAATCTTGGGAACTTCCTTTTCAATATATGCCCACTTAAGAATTATCTGTCTTCCAGTTCCCATGTTAACACTCTTCCTGAACTCATTAAACAGTAATTTGCTGTGTGGTAAAGTACCAAATGATTTACCATAATCTACATTTGTTCTGGTTTGACAACACTCTTAGAAACATACAATTTACTCCTATCTTACAAGGTTATCTTGTTGAATGTAAATTATGTCAGACTAACCTAGTGTGCACCTCTGATAAAGAAAACCACATTACAGTTCAGTTGTCTTTCCATTTACCTTCATATGTCATTGTTCTTGACTTTTAAAATCTGTGCTAAGGGCTATTGTAGGGGAGATTGAATGCAGCCACCTAGATCACTTCACTATTTTCTTCCTCAGAAACTTTCTGTAATTAGATATGCTGTCTCCAGTCAGAGGTAATGTTCTCTCATCTTGGCACAACACATTCCCAAGCTGACAGTCATTAAAAATGTCTGCTACTGAACTCACAATGAAGTAACACACATGAAGTGTGCTTCTTTCAGTATTTTAGCTGGTCCCTTTTTCCCTTCCTGTCCTTCTTCCTTCATTTCATCAGTCAGCAACCCAAACTTCACTTTTACTTTGAATACAGTAATGAAATTACTATTACTACTCTCATTCCTGATTAGGTACTGTGTCATTACCCTTATAATCTTTATTTCTACTGAAAACTGAAGTATTAATTTATTATATAGGTCATTCCCTTATTCATCTTTAATCATCCTTCTCTTCCCAGCCTGCCTTTCTTTCCTTGTTCCTCCTTTATATAACTGGTGAAGACATCATCAGCATTTGTTATGTTTTCCTTCCAAGGTAAAGCTTAATTATCTTTTAAACTACATTTATTTCTTTTTTCACCCCTAACCTTCAGGACAGAGCCCTCTTAGCTTATCACACTCTTCACAGAATCATAGAATCATAGCACTGTCTCTGTGCTCTGATTCTGTTTCTTCTTTTAGCATCCTGTCTCATGTATTTATTCTTTTTAGTAGGTCTGTAGCCTGTTCCAAGCAATCTTTTTCTCTTTGCTTGGAATTCTGGCTCTGGGTAGCAGCAGCACTTAGACCTCATGTAATTCTTCTTATACTCAAATCCATAAATCGTTCTTCCTGGTCAAACTCACCAATTTTTACCCACTTTCTCAAAATTTCTTCCTGTAAAACTGAAAATCTGTTTTTGTATGTCATAGACTCCAAAGTTATTTGATGCATTTGCTTCAGTCTAGTGTTATCTCCTACATTCAGGTCTTTTATGAAATACTTGTTTCTTTTCAAAGTGAAGTTAAATATGAAATCCTGTTAGCTTGTTGTAGTGGGTTGACCCCAGCCAGCAGCTAAGCATCCACACACTTAACCTTATATAGTACAGAATATCCTTTCAGTCATTTTGCATCATTTATGCTGGCTGTATCTCCTCCCAGACTCTTGCCCACCTCTTATCCTACTCACTTGAGGGTGCAGAGCAGGAAAAAAACCCATGATTCTGTGTAAGCACTGTTAGGCAATAACCAAAACACTGGTATGTTACCAGAATTGATTTAGATACAAAGCCAAAACACAGCACCATGTGGGCTGTTATAAAGAAAATTAACTCTATCCCACTCAGAACCATTATATTAATTAACAGAGAATTCAGTCAGCTGTCACATTCAACATTTGTGATCCTAGCATGTTCATGTTTTTTAGAATTTCCATATCTCAGATCTGTCCATTATTTGATACTCATAGCTTCTGTTTTTGTAACTTAGATACTCTTCAGAGATGATGAAGAAAAACATGAACAAGTAAAACCCTAAATGCCCCAAATCCCAAGGTAAATGTTAAAAATAAATATATAAAAAATAATGTTGGATAGTTTCTAATATGCTACTTTTCTAACCCATGCCATCTAACAGTTGGACTTGATGATCTTAAAGGTCTTTTCCAACTATAGCAATTCTGTGATTCTGTGTTGTGGGTACTTGAAATTTAGACATATGACATTGCATGGGTGTTAATTTGACTCCACATCATCTCACATTTTATTTTCTTTAATGGAATTTTCTTGGGGCACACTGTAATCTGTAGAAGGCTATTCTGTTGGACAGCAGCTTTTCCCTTAGATTCTTCAACTACTGTAGTTATAGTAAGGTTTGAGATATCTGTGATCACAGTGACTACTGGTTTTCCCCTATTGTGTGCCATGGAAAATGTGCTAAAAGAAGAAAGGATCTTTACCACCTTGCATTCCCTCAGATGAATATTTAAGTCTAAGACCAATGAGTTGTCAGTATTATTTTCGTAGTAAAAAGAAAAAGGAGAATATTTATCTATAATGTCAAACTTGCCAATGACACGCTAAGAAATGTAACTCTTTACAGTAAGAAGGACAGGACATGTCACTCATTTTACACCATAATTAAAAAAAAAAAAAAAAATGTTCTTTTGCTTTGTATTTCTGTAAATCATCATTGTGCTGATTCATAGAAGTTTCATCTGTGTTAGAAGTTTTTATCTTGTTTCCCTTTATGATATATTATGTTGTGCTCCTTTTATTAAAGACATTACTCACATCTTGAAGGCCAAGTTTATCTGTGTCAGTTTGGGTACTCAGAATTAGAATCATAAACTCATAGAATCATTAAGGTTGGAAAACACCCTCAAGATCATCAAGTCCAACCATCTACTAAATATTATGAGGAACATTAGCCATGTCCTGAAGTGCCACATCTAGACATTTTTGAAACACCTCCAGGGAAGGTGATTCCACCACCATCTCCCTGGGCAGCCTGTTCCAGTAACTCACCAGTCTCTCAGTAAAAAACTTTTTCCTAATATCCAACCTAAACCTCCCCTGCTGCAACTTAAGCCAATTTCCTCTTGTCCTATCACTAGTTACCTGGGAGAAGAGACCAAAACCCATCTCGCTACAACATCCTTTCAGGTAATTGTAGATAGCAATAAGGTCTCCTCTCAGCCTCTTCTTCTCTAGACTAAACAACCCCAGGTCCCTCAGGCACTCCTCATAAGACATTTTCTCCAGACCCTTTACCAGCTTTGTTGCCTTTTTCTGAAATCACTCCAGCACCTCAGCATCTTTTTTATACTGTGGTGCCCAAAACTTAACACAGTACTCAAGCTGCAGCCTCACCAGTGCTGAGTACAGGGGCACAATCACTTCCCTACTGCTGGACACACTATTTTTGATACAGGCACGGATGCCATTGGCCAACCTGGGCACACTACTGGCCCAACCTGGGCACACTACTGGCTCATGGTCAGCTGGCCATCCACCAGCACCCCCAGATCCTGTTCTACCATGCAGCTTTCCAGACACTCTTTCCCAAGTCTGTAGCATTGCCTAGGGTTGTTTATCAATAAATTTCTGTGTTTCCCTGCTGTTCAGGGCCCTGCACGTTGGCCTGAATTTTGTAGGACCAAGAAAATGTTCCATAGCTTTTCAGTCTTAACCATTACTGTAATAGTTAAAGAGATGCCTTTGTAACACTAACTAATCAAGCGCCTTTGTGTACACAGTCATTAAATTCTGTCATTATTTGTAAAGTTAAAATCCTTAAGTAAGCATTTTTTAATATCTCACTGGAAATAATGTAGAAATTTCCCATGGCATCCTTCCTTCTCCATCACATTCGCTCGTCACACATGCACACAAGACTTAAAGTTTCAAATATCTTAAGCAGCTGTGAAACCAAGCATCAGTGATACATATACTGTTCTGTTTAGCTGTTCCTGTAAAAGAAATATTACTATATAGACATGGAGTTCAAAACAGAAAATGGCAGATGGTGCAAAAGCAAAAGGTACAATGCTGTGATATCTTTGTGGGAAACAAACAAACAAGAAATCAATCTTAAGACATCTGATAGTGGGAGTTCTGTGTTCTGTTGTCCTTAATTATGCTGTCTTAATGATGTTAGTCTCCTTAATCACATTTCTCTTACTCCAAATCACTCATTTCTACAAGACTTCATCAGGATTCATTACTGTTCAGTATGAAACAGAGTATTATAATTTAGCCCTAATTTAGTAACTATTTAGTTAAATGTATACATTTTCATAGCTAGGGATCTCATTTTCTCATAATATTTCATTTCACTGTGATAATTTCAGTTCTAATATTAATTCAGGTCATATTAATTTGATAATGGCCACTAGAAAAGACTTTTATTCTGCGGAAGTAGTAGAAAAAATAAAACCCATTTGACTCAATGAGTTGGACATTCATAATATTTAGTACCGCTTACTTGTAATGTTATTTAATTTACTTGTGTTGGCAACCTCTTGTCTACCAGACAGAACCAGAATCTGACTGTAGTGACTGATGTTCTTACCTATGGCCACAGAGATGTCATGTCCTGTCCTGCCATCGATTTTGAAGTAGAACTCTCCAATAAATACATAATGTGAAAGTCAGTCCTGTGTATAAGGAGATATTTATATGACTCCATTACTGTGACAAATTATTGTTCTAACCACTTGTCTTAAGAAAAATAATTGTCAGGTACTCTCAATCAACTTTGTTATAGTGCTTTGGATCTTCTAAGTCATCTTGTATTTTATGTTTTGAGGGGGGATTTTTGCTTCTAATTTTTAAATAGACTCCAGTCTTGTGACTGTAACTTGCCACTTGAACTTTGTCTTTGAACTTCATGCCAGCACTGTTTGACTTACAGGAACAGTGAAAATAAGGTATAATTCATCATAGATGACAGTCATTTGTTTTAAATCAAAGTTCTCTAATTTTAGCACTAAGTCTAAATGTTGAAATAAACAAAAACAGTGATATTATTGCTTAAAAGTGGTTAAAATACCACAAAACTACCATCTTCACCAATCTTTCAGTCTCTGGAATACAGATTTCAAAGAGGCATGAAGACAGATGAAATCAAGCAGTTCTCAGAGAGAGGTTTTATTAAGGTCAAGACAGGTCTAAATATTGCACTTGATCCACAGCCTGTTCATAAGTAGAATTATGATTTTACTGTTTTCTTCACCACTATTTATGTCCTCCCTTCAGAGCACATAACAATGTAATAAAATAATAGACAATCTGTGTGAATAAATAACTTAGCATGTTGCTGTGCATTTTGAAAGGAAATTATAGCTCCTTTAGAGTTTCCTAGCTATGATTTTCTGTTGTCATTTGGTAATACTTTGCTTCTAGGATAATTCATATGAAAAGGGATCAATAAACAGAGAACCTTCTATACCATGAGAGCATATTAAAATAAGTCCTCAGAGCATCATGTTCTACTGCTGGAGAAAACAGCCCCAAGTCAAAACTCCCTTTCCCACACCTTCCTTCCCTTCTTCAAACTGTCACGGAATGAAAACTATTTCAGGATGTTATACAAAATATGTAGAATCTCTGTGATCATTTGTCTTGCTGTATACCAGCCATGAAAGCTCATTGATAGCATCAGTGGATATTTCCTAAACTATTCAAAAATTATCACCTGTCTTCAGCACTTTCAATCTGATGAGTCATTAGAAGGTATTATGGTAAAAACAAAATAAACAAAATCAATCCAAAAAAACCCACACCAAAACAAAACAAAAAAAAACCCAACCAACCAACCAAACAAAAACAACAAAGCACACACACAAAACGAACAAACAAAACCAAAAACCACAAAGGCTGCACTTTCCAGAAAGACAAGCTTGTCTGCTTTGCTTTTCTGAGTTACCCACTAGTTTAGTTTATACGCTTCCTTATGTAGCTTTTCTGTTAGAGTCTTTTCTGTATCACAGAAGGCAGGAGAGCAAGGCAGATAGCATCTACCTTTGACTTAATGGCCAAATTGAGAAGCAACATATAGGTGGATGCAAGATCCTTATCAGTAGGTGGATGCAAGGCTTAGGATTCTTACCAAGCCCAAGCAAGTTTATGCTAGTTTAATTTAAATGCTGAGCATCGCAGAAGAAAGTGCTATACTAGGTTAGATTTCCTGAGAGTAACTGAGGCCTGATCAAAAACTTAAAGGTTTAATTACTTTTGAAGCATACCTTGGATTCCCACCTGAATCTAGTGATGTGGTTAGCTGCCATGACTGGTCATTGCTAGTTGATAATCTTCAGATGTGGTCAAGTAAATAGCTTGATTTCTAAAAGCATTCACTACTTGTTGCCCCTGAAGACTCAGTGGCTGTGTAGCTGTATTATATATGTATGTATGTATGTATAGGCTGCTCCAGCTTAGCACTCAAGCTTAAAAATTTAATTCATTCTACATAGTGTATTTTGCTAAAACCAAACAGTGCTCAAGTACATGAATGAACTTTACCCATAAGATTTATATGCACTATAACTCATTTGAACCTTTTCTCCTCTCTTTTCTCCTCCTTTCACTGATTCTAGACCCACTAATCATTTTGGAAGTTGAAGACTTCTAAGCACAGGTGAAGACTAGCATGGTTGACAGCACTGACAGCTTTCCACATGCCTCTACCAAGATATGACATTCTTGTGATAAGAGTTAAGTTTCTCAGCCCGTGTTACCCAGAGCCTTTGCTGAGACTGTCAACAAGGTTGCCAATTAGAAGAAATTGTGACATTTTGTTCATGTGTGTGAGGCAAGACCTGCTGACTAGGAGTTGCTGAAACCACCAGTTCATTTCACAATATTTAAACAGTAAATTACCATACCTAGCATTTTAGTCAACAGGCTGAGGGGTTGATTGAGTGTGATTATTGTCAGGCATAACTCTTCAATCTGTAACAGGGTAAATGTTGCTTTTAATTTACAAGGATGTCAAGACACTTGCAGACAAAGTGTTCAGCTAAGACTGGCTGTGTTTACCTTGAGTGATATACTTCTACTCTCTCAGAGCTCCTGTGTACAATGAATAGTGATTAATGCACAGACTGTGTGAAAAAAAAAAGGCATGACAGGAAAGGAGTGAGGGGAAAAAAGAAGAGTGCTGGCAGGCACAAAAGTGGGAATGAAAAACTCCAAGAGCTGACTTGTACTCTGCGTGGAAAACATTCGTACCCTTTATTGTGCCTATGAAAATGCAAAGGGATGGCAACAGTGCTACTTGTGGAATAGGAGGCAGTCTTAGAGGGAGCAAATAAGAGTATCAAAGTATATGTCAGAGTAAAGCATTCTCAAATTCCTTGATACTGAGCTCTCACTGCTGCTGGTGTATACATATTAAAAATGGTCAATATACTGCATATATTATAATGATGATGCAGCAAACTAGAGTCTACTATTTAGTTTCTCATTGTTATTTGCTTTGTGGCACTCTTTCAGGGGCCTGATTGCTGATAAAAACCTTAAAGTTTTGCTGATCATCCTAAGGACTTTTACAATATTGAGAGTTTCTTCTCAGTACACCCCTGGATGAAAGTGGCAAGCATGCACATTCTACTGGTTTGTTGGGTGTTGTTTTCTCTCCTCCTGGGACACTCATTCTTTCTCAGTAAGGACCCCTCACCTCACCCTATTTTTGTCTCCATTTTCTTTAGTCATGCTGCAATGAGAACTTTTAAGACCTATTTTAACACATTTATTCTGAAAATATGCTGACCTTTCACCACACATTTTCCTTCCTTTTTTTTCTTTACTTCAGTATAATTTACACAACTTCCTCTACAGTGTAAGGGCATCTTCCCCACAATTTTCATATTCTGTTCTCACTTTTTTCCTTTTCTTAAGTGACTCACCTACAGGGATTTACCACAGCCACAACATCCTTCTGGAGCAAATGGAGATCACAGCACTACACTTGAAACACTAGAGGTTGCTAAAGTCTGTGTTTTTTCCATTGAGTTTTCTCAAGTGAAACAACATGATACATCTTACAGAATTGAAGTAATGGTAAGAAAATTCCTCCTACATAAACATACCTAAACTAGCACTAGGCAATTCATTCTGTGAAATCTCTTGCTCCTCAACTGTTAACAAAATGCAAAACAAAAGATCCCATTCCAGTGTGTAAAAGGCATCTGTGATGAATACAGGATATTTAGGATGCAGGAAATCAAGGATAAATGCAGGAACAAGGATATCATCTTTAAGACCAATTTACACTTCATCAGACACAAAAGTTTCTCACTTAAGAATAGTTGATTGCCCTGCTTTAAAATACATTATTTTAAGAATACTGCCAGGAAAAAAAAAAAAAAAAAAAAAAAAGGAATATCTAAATTTTGGGAAGTAATGTTGCGTAAATTAACAATTTTATGTAATACCAGGCACACATACTGTATACATGAGATCATGCCTCATGTCAAACAATGTCTTCATAAGATACTTCTCCAGAAGGCTTTTTGAATCTTGTAATCTTCCCACTGGGTTGAAAAGTAGCTCCTGTAAAAAACTGAACTCTTTAGGGGTGATTTAAGTATGTATTCTACTCTTATACATGCAAGCCTTTAGCTAACAAAAGGCAGCCAACTGCTTTCTATTACTGTTCTGATTAGCAAAATCACTGCAAGTTGATTGCCTGACAAGAGGAGACTGTACAGCCGCACTAGCCATGACTACAGTAATAGATTTTCACAGCTGCATGAAAATCCTAACAGGAGTAGCTTTGTCCTCTAGCATCCCAGATCCCAGATTCAAGTTATTATGCAAGGAATTTGCATTAGATTCTCTTGAAGAAAAGACTGTGTAGCCCCAAAATTATAATGTTACACATACCTGCTATGCCCCTCAAAATAAAAAACAAACAGAAAGACACCCCAATGAGTTATTTTTAGTAACTGTGTGGTTTCATAGGCTTAATTTATAAGTAGTGAACACTTGGGGCTGCCAATCTGTAAATAGTCCTTAGAGGAGCTGCTTGGGACCCTTTCCAACTGCTCTTCCTGACAGGAATTTCGATGAGGGGGGTAGGGAGTTTATAATGAACTCACCCTGACATCTGGGCTGGAAGAAGCTAACAGGCTGCCTTTGTTCCCAGCAATTTCAGTGGTTTCCAGTACACTCCAAAGGTTCTCAGAATATTCTTGTTTCAGGAAGGGAAAGCAAAACCACCAGAGGAGATCCTGGGTATGGTAGCAAAGGCTCACCCCCACTTCCAGGAGGATACACATGCAGGGGAATGGCAGGTCCAGCTGGCTGGACAAGGCACCCACTATGGAAGGCAGGATGTCCCATGTGATGACATCAGATTGGAAGGTTGCCCAGCTTGAATGAACCCATCATATAACTTCTGAGCAATAGTGTGGGCTATATTTAGAGAGGGAGAATAATAGATGTAACATATGGTGCTTGATTCTCCTTCAACCTCAAGTCTACTGTGTACATGAACAGACTCCCATTGATTTCAATGGCTAAGACTCCTCCATTTCAGCACTTGTAGAATGACTACAATGCGAATGGAAATGCAGTCTAAAAAGCACACAGTTTTGTTCCGTGTGCAACTGATGTTTTAAGAATAGCAAGGGAAAGAGGAACTGTCTTATCTTTCCCCTTCCTTCAGAGGTCTGTTAACACATTGAAAGCCTTTTCTGCTTGACTTACTAAGATGTTGTTGAACTTGTCCAACAAAACTTATTTTTAAAATAAACTTTGTTGCTATGGTTGGTCAGAGTTGAGACTCTGGTCAGAGACTAAAGCAAAGTCATTTTGATGGGCTAGTCATTCTTTGCACTTTAAACATGCATAGCTGGAGAAAGAAAAATTGGGCAGAGCTCAACTCCTTGTCTTAAAAGAGCTATGGAAAGAAATGCAAAATTATTTACAATGCTAATGAAAATCAATTTATGCTTGTTTATTGGGCATTATGTGAAACAGACCCTGATTTGTAATGCTGTTGATCTCTGTACAGTGATAAACAATAGATTTATTTTCTTCTCATCTATAGCAATTAACTGCTACAGATGTCGATTCTGCTGAATGAGTGCTGTGCTTTAGTTATTCTTCTTTTGTCTGAGTTGCTGATTTTCAAAGTTGCCCAGCCATCGAAACTCCACTTAAAGTGCCTAATATCAGAAACAAGCCCAAGGCACTAACATGGTATGCAACAGGAATAAGTAGAGCATTTGTTGACTCATGACCCATCTAGATCAGAAGCCTTCAAGAGCGTTTTATGCTAAAACAAATAAAGAGATCTCTGAAGTTAACTTCATGTAAAGCAGACACAACACTTTGTGTAACATGTGCCTCAACAGCACAAAAGCAGGCAGAGAGCTGCCCTGCAGCTCTGCTATTCCAGAGGAGAATCCAAGCAGGGCTATGCCTACTCTCTACCACCTGTTTTCCCCACCTTCTCTGAAGAAGGCATGTCAGCAAAGGATGGAAAATGCAGCCTTAGGCTTCTTTGAATTATACAGAGGACTAAACAGTCCCCGGCTGGCCCAGGATCAGAAGAATGGACCTAAGTTGTTTAAAGCCACATTTCTCACTGCTTACCAGATGCTTTTCAGATGTGCAGAGGTTGAAATAGATTTGGTAGAGAAACTATCCTTAAACACAACTTGGGGTTCATTCTCTGACTCCTTATGTCATGATATACCCTCTATGACATGGCTAACAAGGAAATCCAGTGGTACTCCATGTGTCTTAATATGTTCCCTTAAATATGTTGCTTCAGCTACTCTTCACTTCATGCTGCTCTAATACCAGTTCTCAATTAAAACAGAGCAAGCACAATATTCATAGTAATGATTTTAATTTAATGAGACCTAGAATTGTGGTCATCTTAGGGCACAGTTCAAACCTTCTCGATTTGGGAGACACCAAGCATAGACACATTTTAAGAAAAAAAATAGCAAGACATTATCATCAAGTGTAACTACAACAAAGTGGCCTTGTTTATCTTGCAGTTCCCAACACTCACACATTTTAAACATTGAAACCTTGATGTGAACACTATACTTCAGAGATGAAGGACCAGTCCCTTTGAGAGAGCAAATTATTTTTCTAGGCATAAATTTCTAGGCAATAGTATAGAATGTCTCACTTCAAAATGTTTAGGGGAACACTAGCTGCAAAGCATTTTCTGTGGTGGCTGCAAGGACAATGCAATGATTTTAGCAATTCATAGAGTCATAGAAATGTGTGGGTTGGAAGGGACCTCTAGAGGTCATCTAGTCCAAACCCCTGGTGACAGCAGGGACATCTTCAGCTAAAGCAGGTTGCTCAGAGCCTTGTCAAGCCTCAACTTGAATGGTTCCAGGGAGGGGGCCTCAACCACCTCCCTGGGCAACTTGTTCCAGTGTTCCACCATCTTCATGGTAAAGAACTTCTCCCTTACATCCAATCTAAATCCACTCCTTTCTAATTTAAAACCATTGCTCCTCATCCTTTCACTACAGGACTTTGTAAACAGGCCCTCTACAGGCTTTCTGTAAGCTCCCTTCAGGTACTGGAAGATGGCTACTAGGTCTCCCCAGAGGCTTCTCTTCTCCAGGCTGAACAATCCCAGTTCCCTCAGCCTGTCCTTATAGGAAAGGTGTTCCAGCCCCCTGGTCATCTTCGTGGCCCCTCCTCTCAACCCGCTCCATCAGGTGCATGTCCTTCCTGTGCTGAGGGCTTCAGAGCTGGACACAGTATTCCAGGTGAGGTCTTACAAGAGCAGAGTAGAGCAATAGAATCACCTCTGTTGATCTGCTGGCCACACTTCTTTTGATGGAGCCCAGGATGAGATTTGCC
>JANIJG010013496.1:79220-90442 GCA_024611175.1 Megaceryle torquata | reverse complement strand
TTCCCCTTGTTGCCTTGGTCCCTAATTCCTACCCATAGGCTTTCAATTTGCTCATGGCCATTCTTGAGAGAAATCTCCTCACATTCAATCAATTTTTTAACATAGAGGGCAACACGTCCACCCCTCCTTCCCCTTCTGTCCCTTCTGAATAGCTTGTAGCCGCTGATAGTTACACTCCAACCACTTCCAGTTTCACCGCTTTTAAATCTCCCATGACTTCCCAACAACACCCCCCCATCTGTGTCACAAGCACGAGCACGCCCATGAGAGTTGCAGACTGCTGCTCTTCACTGTCTCTCTCGGTATCCCTGCATCAAGGAAACCCCCTGTTCAAAAGAAAAAAAAAAAAGAGCCACAGAGCCCGTTAGTGCCAGAGGCAGTCACACTGTCTTGCTGCCTGTGATATTCACAGTAGTTTAATTTACTTTGATACTGATAAGTGGGAGAATTTTAACCTTTTTTTGGAGCATGGTGAATTACTGATGACATCATTTTGAGAGATTCTTGGAGTCTGTTGCATGTAATGCAAACAGAAAATGCAATACAGAGTCACAGTATTGATTTGAAGTTATTTAAAAATTCTGAATCTGATACTCAAGAGTCCATCAGAATTTATTTCTGAGTGGGAATGGCATTTCTGTATTGGTCTGTGAGTGAGCATTTATCTCAAGTTTTTCAAGATAGCCTAGCCATTTTACCTTTATTGCTATGAGATCACTTAGATGCCACTGCCTTCCCAGATGTACAAGCTCAGGAAATATACTTTCTGTTTCATCCAATCACTCTTTCACCTTGGATCTTTCTTTCCTTGTATGCAGATCTCCACAAAATTTGACAAATTGTCTCATCTGTGTTAGACTACATCATATCATCACCAATGAGTCATTGCTGGCCCAGAAGTGATTTTTTACCATTTTCTTCAGGCTGTTTGCCATGTTCTCAGCTGATCTGAAGAAGCATTGGACCTGTTCAGATTCTGGGGAAAGCATCCAAGCAATGGTCCCCTGTGAAAAGGAGCAATCCCATCTATTGCAGATTTATTACCAAGCACAGAGAAAAGGGTAAGAATCTGAGGTCAGCCTAGAGGAACCACAGTCAGTGCCTTCTGCCTCCAAGGGAGCCTGTCTGCAGCCTGAGCTGGGAGATTTCAGATATCAGCTTGATTCCTGCATAATATCTGGGAATGCATTTTGTGTAATGACAATACACCCCTCCTAAGTAAGTGCAAAACGTGAGGACAGTGGTCAAGCCAAGGCACCTGAGTGGGTCAAAGTCAGAAAGTGGATGTGGGACAAGTAATTTTCTGGGAAGACAGAATGCTTAAATTGCTGGAAACTGCTCCATATATGTGGATCTGTGCTTCCTTCACTCAGCCTGAAAGTCTGACACACATGGCCAGCCTCATCACACTAGCAGGCTTGTATCCATACCATACCCTTCTATGCTCTGGGATGTGATGCATCTTCCAAACTTATACTTGAACCAGGTGGTTGCAATTTTCAGAATGCAGATGCTGTCACTGACAATGAATTCAACATTTGTTATTCCAAATAGATTTTAAGGAAAAGAGCAATGGCCTTTATCCATCTCCCTGGCAGCTTGCAGAAAACAGGTAAGCATAAATCATACTTCTAATCTCACCTGTTGTGTTAGAACTGATGATGAGCCAGGGAAATAGCATTCCCTTTATGCTGTAATTACACAATTCTGCAACTCCACTGTGTCTGCAAATATAATGTGCAAAAAGTTACAGACTAGACTTGTTTGGAAGCCCCTTGTCTTTAAGGGGAAATTTCACTGACCAGAATTGGGATGAAATGGTTTCACACTACCCAGCAGATTATTAGTCTGCGAAGAATTATCACTTTCAGTTGGCCAACTCACCATCCCAAGGAGTGTGTCTACACATCCTGTCATCTCTAGGCACCTGCCATCTCCACATTGTAAACTCTTAGTCCCCAGGCACACCAGTGGTTCCCAGTAACCTTTTAAAATCTGAAAGATATTTTCTTTGGGAATCAACCTCACAAGGCAGCAGGGTTAACATTTCTATGCATAGACGTAAATAACAAACTAATGAACTAAAGTGGACACAATACAATCTGGGATATGGGGCATTAGTCCCTTGATGGAATGCTAGTTTGAACAGGAATTGTCATGCTAATTTGGAAAAGGTATGATTGGGGGTTCATATGAAATCTGGGTCAGACTGGGTCAAACATGGATGGCAGAAATACTTAGATCCACTATTAAAGATAATTTATTTGTAAATACAGAAATCTTTGGAAAGGAACAACACAGATTTCTTCATGTTGCAAGCCAAAATGAGCATAAAAAGTTTTAAATGTCTGACATTTAAAAAAAAGAATGACTGTGAGCTCACATACACAGCAGAAATACAGACAAACCAGCACATGTAAGTCTGCCTTCATATGTTTGTTCTTGCTATCACAGAGATAAAGATACTGCCCTGATGGATCTAGGGTATTTACAGCATATCTGATAGCTGGACTTGTTCCAATGGTGCTCACATGCTAATTAAATAATACAGTTTCCAAGACTAAACAAAATTTATCCTACTAGAGAAAACAAAATGTTTTCCTTTCTTGTTGACAAATAGGCACTTAAAACTTCTAAGCTTGTGGCAATAATGTCTTTCAGTGTTCCCGATATGTAGTTAAATGAATCAAATTAAGCGTATCATGTGCTAGGGCTGTATACCAAGACAGACTATTTTATCAAGTTAATTAGATGCATTGATAGCAAAGCATTATATACATTTGTTTTGCAGAAATACTTTATTCAAAGCTATGCAAGAGCTGAATGGGTAGATTTTAATCTAGCATTTAAAATATGCTCTTAGAGGGCAACATTATTATACTCGCCTATAGATAAAAAAGCAATTTACGCAAAAGTGAAGCATTAAAAGTTGGAAACTTAAGTAAGCCAGTGATATTCAAGTATCTATGGACAAAGCCTTCAAGGTCTGTTTGGTACCAGACCAAATAAAATATCCAGACCCTACCACTATTTCTTCCCAGCACTTGTCCTCTATCCACAGCAGTGTCTCCCACTCTTTCCCTCTCCCTGTACTTAAGTAGAGGTAGCAAAGAGCTTGAGCAAGAGTTAACTGCCAATATGTAGCACTGACACAGTGGAAGGATGGTCTGTAAGGTCCCTAAGCAGACTATGAGAGAATTCTCCTTTCAAAATCCTCCTGACCTTTCCACAGGTACTCTCAACACAGTTTAGGCACTCCTAAATGCTTTTAAGTAAACTTGTATGAATAAAAATAGTACCTCTCTGGGGTAGATAGTGAACCTTTTTAATAGAGAACAGCTATCTGGAGACTGGTCTTTCTTCACAGCAGGGTTCCTCAGGTTGCAGGAACTATCTGGACAGGTAGAAAGCTTTGAGGGGTAAAAAAGTTGCTTGTTTGGAGTAAGTTTTTACTGGAAGCTGAAAAGCAGAAATATTAGTTTGTGCATCCTAGTTACTGATATTTTCTATGCAACTGAAAGCAGTGCAGGCCTCCAAAAATCCTTTGAAAGAATTTTTCAAAGAATTTCAAAGAAGAAAGCCTCTGTGGTCTTTACACTACAAAACACGTCAGAAAACACTACAATAAGGCTGTATTACCATAAATATCTAGGTTCAAGTTAGGCAACATGTTTCGGTGTTTCCTCTTCAATACTCATATCTCAGGAGCCCATAAGGTAACACATCGAAATTCAGAAGTATGCTCCAAAATAAAATCTTCGCCTTGCAAGAAAACATATAACTTGTGATATCATGCCAAGGCAAGTTGGGGAAGTTGTAATGGGCTCTAATAGGCACTCCCTGAAACTGCTATGTACTTTATTTTCAGCCAAGAAGCATTCAGAAGATGTGACATTATTTTCTTCCCCTGGAAAACATCAGAGAAACTACTCTCTATCTGATCCTTCTAATATTAGTAATCTTCTGGTTTGACACTATAAGAAGAGTGAGAACGGGAGATCTTTGACAAAGAGAAAAACATATCCCAACCATGAGGAGCACAGCCTGCAAGTCAGCACAATGCTGTATGTGCAGAGTGGAGCAGGGCAAGCATAGGGCTGAGGTGTGAACGCTGAAAGCTGGAATGCGGCATGGAGCAGATAAGCCTCTGGGAGATTTAAAATGAGTGGGAGGAAGGGGCTGACAGAAGGTTTTTGGGATGCCTTTTTGGTGTTTGCTGTTGTTGTTTGCCCTCCCCCAAGCCAAATGGGCAACAAAGAGCAAGCTTTGGAGTGTGTGTGAAAGGTGAGATAAAGAACAGGTTCCTCCCTGAGGTAGCAAAGGTGTTGGCAACCTGGGGAATATGAGAGAAGAAACATAAACAAAAGGCACAGTTGTGCAAAGCCTTGGAACTGAAACAAGCATGTAGCTCATCTTCGATGCCCCAGGTAAGCAAAAACTAGTTTAAGTTCTTAGTGCAATAATACCTCACTTGTGTTTTGCATGCTGGCCCCATCTTACAGTCTTAGACAGATAGACATTATGCCCTTCTGCTTCTGGGAAGCCCATTAATATATATGGAGTGAATATAAATGTCAATGACTGCTCAAAATCCCCTGTTCTACAACTGTCATTATTAACTAAAGTATTGTTGGTCTTGGGAGCTAGAAGAGTTACAAAGTTTTTCATATTGTTCTATATGACAAATGGAGCTTATTTCTTCAAAATTACTCTATAGTTCTTGGAAACAGAATGCTTCTGAAAAATTAATAACAATGAAGCTACAAGCTTGTTAAATATTGCCTTTAAGCAATTTGCTGTCTTGCATGAGATTAGCTTTCTTGTCCTTAGCTATCTCAATGATGGATTCCTCAGGCAATGCAAGGATTATTCAGTGTTGTATATGTAACTGTAGTTAAAGCTTAAAAACACTAGTAATTCCTTTCATTCTCGTATTTTTAACTGGAATTTTGTATTTCAGGGAAAGCTGAAAATAGCCTTCAGAAAATGTCACAAAGGACTATCCTTTTCCAAAACTCATTGGTGGGCTTGGGATCACACACCTATTTTGGTAGTAACAGTACTTACTCCAGTTAAAAAGCGGTCATTAAATCTGATTTATTCAGAGCCATTTAGCTAAACCAAATGGCACACCTGCACTTTTGGGAAAAATAAAAAAAAAACCAAACAAAAAAAACCCCAACAACCTACTAAGCTAAGTAATTAGTTACAAAACTCAGTGGTTCTACTCTACATTGAAAAATCAAATACAGATGCGTCAAATATTTTTTTTATGGGGAATACTTAAGGAAATAAGTAATATTTGAAAAGACTCTGTTTCAACAATAAAAAGGAAGAAAATATATATTATAGCCTTCAGTAAGATTATTTTAGAGATCACGTTTCTTTTAGAACTATAAATAAGAAAAAGTGTTCGCAATAATTTGTTTATTGTAATATGTTGCTTCAAGGTAGAATATTGGTTCCAATTCTTCATATGTATATTTAAATCTGAATTCCCTGTGCTTATCTTTCATTTAGAAATAACTTGATGATTACATATTAAGCTACAATAAAGATTATATATAATTTTTGTCAGGAAATATATCCCTAATAATTTATAAATAATGTAGGCCATAAATACTACATGATGTCACTAGTAGTGACTATAATTGCAGTGGAATACCTTTCCTGGTTTGTTTTGCTTTGCACTTGTAGCTGTAATACTGAAACACAGGCTGATAGTTAATTTATTTCTATCTTCAAAAGTCATAGTGGAATATGAGAAAAAAAACATCTGTCCAACAGACGTCTAGATATATCTGTGATATTTTTCCTAGTAACATAGATTTTCACTGTAAAAAAACATAAGTCAGTAGTGGTGATTTCTTCAAAATCTTTTGTAACTAAATTTCTGCTAAATATGAATCAGTAATACAACATAACCATATTTCTTAACATACTATTCCAGGAGACTACTTACTGTCTTTTTAGGACTATAAAAAAAGTGAGTGACATCTATTTATGTCAATTAAGCTCCTATACATGATGTCAGATGTTTATGAAAACAAGTTATTTGAAACACTACATTTTTTATATAACAAACAGAAAACTTTGAAACAAGAGACTTATGGCAAGTCATATTCCTTCCATATCTTGACAAGCAGATACATTTTCCAGGACAACACATGAGTCCATGAAGAACCACATTAAAAAAAAAAAACAACAAAGAACCAACAGTTCCCAATATTTGTAATCCAGTGACTACCATCAGTTCTGGACATAGCATTCAAAATTTAGCATGTTAATTTTTTATTACCTAAGACTCAGGTAGATATCAAAAAGACTTTATTTGTACAGGAGTTTCATAGCAATTAGAAAAATAAAGGCAGGAATTTTAAAATGTCACATGTGAACAGGATTTGCTTAATCGATACTCAGAAATGCCTGAAAATTAGTCTGTAATGGTCAAGGTCTATGGACCAGAAGTTCAAAACTATCAGTCCAAGCACTTTCCATCGAGAATTATAGGCTTTGACACTTTGTCTTTCAAATAAAGTCAAAATTGCTTTAGAGAAGGACTTGTAGGAGATGTTAACAGTCAGAGGTCCTCTTGGGCTTAGTGATTGTGAAATAATAGAGGTTCTGATTCTTGGAGAAGTAAGGAGGGAGGTTAGTAGAAATGCCACCTCAAACTTCTGTAGGGCAGACTTTGGCCTGTTCAGGAGACTGATTGGCAGTGTCCCTTGAGAGACTGTCCTGAGGACAAAGAAGTCCAGAAAGACTGGGCACTCTTCAAGAAGGAAATCAAGAAGTGCAGGAAGAGCACATCCCCAGGTCCCAAAAGAGGAGCTGGTGGGACCGGCCTGTCTGAATGGAGAGCTTTGGCTGGAACTCAGGAACAAAAGGAGAGTTTATAGCCTTTGGAAAAGGGGGCAGGCCACTCAGAAGGACTACAAAATGTAGTGAAGCTATGCAGGTAGAAAATTAGAAGAGCCAAAGCCCAACTAGAACTCAATCTACAATTGACATTAAAGACAATAAAAAATGCTTCTAGAAATACATTAACAACAAAATGAAGACCGAGGAGAATCTTCGTCCTTTATTGGATGAGGGGGTAAATGTGACTAAGTGACTAAGGACATGGAAAATGCTGAGGTACTGTCTTGTCTCACTCAGTAGATGAGGAGGGAGGTGAATCGTTATGATACCCTGAAAGAGTCTGTCCGGGCGCAGCGGGGCTGCAGAGGTGGCAGAGTCATGGCAATGACTCAGAGAAACAGTACAAAACAATTTTTTGGTTTTCCCTAGCAACAATCAATAAACAGCGTGAATAAAGGTGTTTCATCATAGGGGTTATTTTCTATTAATTCCTTTAAGGCATATATAAATATCAAGGAAAAGAAAGGAAAAGTGAGTAGAAACAGGAAAAGACAGGGTGAGAAAGACAGAATGAAATATCTTACCACTGTTTGATCCAGTGATGTGTCATGGCATCAGTCCAAGTCTTGAGTTCTTCAGTGGCGAGTGCACCCAGATCAATATTATCCTGTCTTGGGATACACTTGGGATATAAGTGGCATCCCCAATTTACATAGGAAGTGTAGAGAGGCAGTCCTAATTTGCATGAGCTCCTTCTGGTGTGGTGCCTGCTATAGACCTCCCCTTGGCACAGTCACCGTGATTAGCAGAAGAAATTAACTCAGGGAATTTATCTCTTCCTGATGTTAATTTATCTGCAAAGAGCAAGGGGAGGATGGCAGAGCCATGGAGGACTATTGAGGGCCATTGATACCTCCTCCCTCCAGGCAGACCTTGCTCATTCTCTGTTCAATTCTTATCACCACACAACATTTGAGACATAATGGTCCAGCTCTTGCAGGTACTTAATGACTTCTTTGTCTCAGTCACTAATAGCAGGACTAGTTGTTTGGTGGGCAGCCGGCCCCTCAAGCTGGAAGACTGCAATGGGGAACAGAAGGAAGCCTCCATAATTCAAGAGGAAATATTAGTGACCTGCTGCACCACCTAGACATATGCAAGTCTATGGGGCCAGATTGGTTACAACCAAGAGAACTGAAGGAGTTGGTGGATGTGCATACCAAGCCACTCTTCATGATTTATCAGCAATCCTGGCTAACTGGGAAGATTTTAAAAGACTGGAGGTTAGCAAATGTGATACCCATCTACAAGAAGAGTGGAAGGATGATCCGGGGAACTACAGACCTGTCAGTCTGACCTTGGTGCCAGGGAGGGTCATGGAACAAATCATCTTGAGTGCCATAACACACCATTTACAGGACAACCAGGTGATCAGGCCCAATCAGCATGGGTTCATGAAGGGCAGGTCCTGATTAAAGAACCTCATCTCCTCCTATGACAAGATGACACACTTGGTGGGGGAGGGAAAGGCTGTGGATGTTGTTTACCTAGACTTCAGTAAAGCCTTTGATACTGTTCCCCATAGCATCTTTATGAAATAACTGGCTTCCCTAGGCCTGGACAGGCGTACACTCTGCTGGATCAAACAGTAGCTGCATGGCTGGGCACAGAGAGTGGTGGTGAATGGAGTTAAAGACATCTGGTGAAAGTTCATGAGTGGTGTTCCCCAGGTCTCAGCGCTGGGGCCACTCCTGTTTAATATCTTTATCAATGATCTTGGTGAGGGGATTGCAAGCACCCTCAGTAAGTTTATAGATGATACCAACTTAGGTGGGAGTGTTGATCTGCTTGAGGGTAGAAAGGCTCTTCAGAGGAACCTAGACAGGATGGATTGATGATCTGACACCTATCATATGGGCTTCAACAAGGCCAAATGCTGAGTCCTGTACTCAGGGCACAACAACCCCATGCAAAGCTACAGGCTTGGGGGAAGACTGGCTGGAGTTGTCCAGTTGAAAGGGACCTGGGGGTATTGATCAACAGCTGGCTGAACATGAGCCAGTAGTTTGGCCGGGTGGCCAAGAAGACCTGCATCCTGGTCTGCATCAGTAATAGTGTGTCCAGCAGGACTAGAGAAGTGATTGTCCCTCTGCACTTGGCACTGGTGAGGACACACCTTGAGTATTTTGTTCAGTTTTGGGCATTGCAGTATAAAAAAGACATTGAGTTGCTGGAGCGGGTCCAGAGAAGAGCAATGAATCTGGTGCAGGGTCTTGAGAATAAATCTATTGAGGAGAGGCTGAAGGAGCTGGGGTTGTTCAGTCTGAAGAAAAGAAGGCTGAGAGGAGGCCTTATTGCTCTCTACAACTACCTGTAAGGAGGTGGGTGTTGGTCTTTTCTCACAAGTCACAACTGATAGGACAAGAGGAAATGGCATCACGTTGCACCAGGGGAAGTTTAGATTACACATTAGGAAAATCTTTTATACTGAAAAGGTTATCAAAGACTGAAACAGGCTGCCCAGGGAGGTGATTGAGTCTCCATCCCTGGATGTACTTAAAAGCTATCTAGATATAGTGCTCAAGGATATGGTGTAGTAGTGGCCCTGGTAGATTTAGGTAATGGTTGGACTTGATGGTCTTAAAGGTCTTTTCCAACCATAGAAATTCTGTGTCATTCTGCAATAACTGATACCAATCTTTGGAGGAAGATCAATATAAGTTATTATTATCAATATTAATTTATGTTATATTTTTTGCCGGAGAGACATGTAGTCATAGGTAAAACATATTAGCTTTATTAAAAATTTATTATACAACATAATATCTGTATCTTCTCTTTTTGTCTTTCTATGTACCTCTTAAGATTTCTGATTTACAAATTCAGAGTGGCAAGTTTTCATTCAGAAAATGGCCAACTCGACAATGTAATTTTTGCCAATTTTCAAACATTTTGCCTCTGTTCCATCACAGGTTATAAACATTGGGAGATATTGAAAGCAGCTACATATTTATATTTGCATCTCAGAGGGACACAGCCTGTCAGTGCAGAACTCTCTGGAAGCTGCTTTTTCAGAGCCTTTAGTTCTTACTGTTCACAGGCTACATTAGGCATTCATTCAACAAGGTCTTTAGGGCACAAAAAATGCATTTTATTTACATGTAGCTTGCTTGTATGATACTCTGAACTAGTACAGCTATGGGTCTTTTTTGTAGATGTCATGGTTTAGGATCAGGCCAGTCCACTAGACATGAAGAGTAGAAAAGCTGATTAAGATGTGTGGGTTGTATATTTCTGGAAGGGTAGCAATTATTAAACATTTTCAAACTTCTGGGGAAAAAAAAAAAAAAGTTTCTTTAAGAGATTAGTGTCTGAAAACTCTCCTGTACCTCTGCAGTCTCTGGGGTTAACAAAAATATAAAGCTGACAGTGGCTCTTATTTCTAAATGATCTGAGGAAAAATTAAATGGACAGAGCATATACTTACTGATCTACCAGGAAGCTTAGACCAAAGGAAATGAGCCTTTGGAAAACATAGCAAATAAAACCACAGACAGGTTGCATTAAAATTGGTGAAACCATAGTAACACAAGAAGTCATGTGGCTTCAAGGATGATAAAGGGGTGTTGGAAGAACAAAAGACAGACACCAGTTACAGTCTGCTACCATTAAACTCTACTTTGACAAGACACAAAGGGAAAAAATAAAGAGTTCTAAACTCTGAGGAGCTCAAAGTAGGTCATCAGCTCAATTACATATGAGCTGAGAAGTGGAAGGGAGTTGCCAGAAATAAAGGGTAAATAATTCTGATGGTGACTCAGAGGATGGGAATTGTAAACTTAATACAGACAAAAAGATGGGATGAGTCTTTTCTGATTGTCGTAATAAAGATATTCTGAAACCTCCAGGGAAAACAATCTAATTGTAATCCATGCACCAATACAATCCAGTGCAATGCTATGAAAACAAATGAGTTCAGAGACATGGAAAGGAAAAATGAAGATGGAATTTAAAGGATTGATATCCCTGGTCATTCCCTGGTTGATACACAGAATTTTTAAATCTTATTAGCCTTACTTGTATTCGTTTCTTAGCCTCACTTGCACAGTTCAGTCATCTGTTGGGTAGAGTTGATAATGAGACGTTTTGAAACCTGCAACTTCTTCCTCGGCAAAGATGAAACAGGCCATGAGGTGGTTCATTAAGACAGAGCATCCCTGGTAACAGGGACTCAAGACATCAACATAAGCACAAAAGAGGACACCAGTGTTAAGATAAGCACCTGAAAACTAATTTAAACTGATCTTGGAGCCTTCCAGGACCAAAGGATGGATGAGCTAACCCCATGACCATATATGGGC
>JANIJG010013496.1:51493-67858 GCA_024611175.1 Megaceryle torquata | reverse complement strand
AAGGAAAGGAAAGGAAAGGAAAGGAAAGGAAAGGAAAGGAAAGGAAAGGAAAGGAAAGGAAAGGAAAGGAAAGAACAATTAGGAACTTAAAAGGGTATGGGATTTTTCACTCAGTAATTGGGATTGTGACAATAAAGATGATACTCCTCTCACCAGATGTAGAAAGCTGCACTGGGTCTGGTAAATTATTAATTTGTCATAGTTAATTGTTACTAGTGTTGTGGTTTAGACCCAGATGGGAGCTGAGCACTGTGCGGTCGCTTGATCACACACCCCCACCCCCCCAGGTGGGATGAGAGGGAGAACAGGGACAAAAAGGCAAAACACCATGGTTTGAGATAAAGAGAATATAACAGGAAAATGGAGGAAGAGAAGAAATACCACAACTATAATAGTGATGGAACAATATATAAATTGAGTGATATAGGAAACACAACCACATAAGGCTGCACTGGAAGGCCCAGAGAACCCAGCTTGCCCAGCTTACCCTGGCCTTTATATAGCAGGCATGAGGTCAGTGTGGTATCCAGTAACCCACTGACAGATTCAGTTTGCTATCCTGGCTGTGACCCCCTCCCATCTTCTGGTGAAAATTAGCCCTATCCTAGTCAAACCCAGGACAACCGTAGAGAAAGATACACTTCCACAAAGTAATATATGTCATCCAAAAGCAGAAAACCAAATTAGGTCACATAAAACTTTTTCCGAGTATTTAACCTTGTATCTGTCTTTTGGCTATTGAATATACTCTGCTCAGACATGTAAGATTATGTGAGAAGCTGGGCCCTGAAGACCAAGGTAAACAGTAACATCTGTTTGTTGCCTAAAGAATGCATCATGTCTCTACTTTTGTATAAAATTCTCAATAACAATAGTGGGGGAAGTCAGAGTGTAAAACTTCCAATTCATATTGGACCTTATGGACCATAAACACAAAATTTATCTTACGTTTCTTAAAGAACTGTAAAGTTATCAGGAAATAAAAATGCAGGGAAATTTATGGTTTTAAATAGTTTATTGATATGGTTATTCCTTGGTCTTGTGTATGCTGTCTTATTTTCATAAGAAAAGAAAAGGCACTGAATACATTACTTACAGCTTTCCAATTAGATAAATCTGTCATTCCAAGTACAATGCACTTATATACTAAAGATGTAGCTCACATTTGTATTTCATTCCACAGTCAACTATCATGAAATCTATTAATGCAATGTGCAAAATTTCTTACCTGAGAAAATCTTCTGTTCTAGATTTGAGAGTCATCAAGTATAATATCTGAATTGTGACAAGGGACAAAATTTTGTCTCAGCCCAATGTAACTTTTGGAGTGATAAGAAGAGATGGGAGTCCAGAAGCTACCAAGAAAAGAGAGGACCATTTATCTGACTTCAAAAATTAAGATATGCATTTGTTTGAAATGTTCTAAGGAGTCCCAGTGACATGGCAAGCTACAAAGTTATATTAATCACCTGAGTATCTCCGTATCTCCATATTTCTTTTGAATGTGAGTAGTCATAATCTTTTCTTCACATCCTTCATCCTTCTTTTATATAGAAAAAGTTCCCCTCCAGGATAAAGTGAGCACCATTGAATGCAATATTTAATAAGTGCATAATCATTGTTGTTACACAAATGTCTCTTTCCTGAGTGGTAGTAAGTAACATAGAGCCAATTGTTGGTAAAATCTTATTAGGCTTATGATCCTGTTTAACATTTATCACCTTCAGGTTGTAACTGCCACTCCCTTGTGTGATCATTCCTTATTGTGAGATAGTTTTTGATCAGTTTGTTTGACAAGTCTGAATAATTTGCAGGACTTGAAAACTTTGTAACCTTACTATTTCAGATGGTGTATTCAAGCATCCAGATCTTACCAGTGATTCCTGGGGGATATCACAGATAACTTTTGTCATTGTAAAACCAGACCTTTCTAATCCTACCCTTCTATTTTCGATTTTCTGCTCTTGTTAATTCACAAGTAGATACCATTCTTTGGTGAATTGGTTCTTTTTAACTGTCTTTACTAAAGGATCTTCTCAAAAGCTTTTTGAAATCTAAGTACCCTAGTCAAACCTTTCCATATGCTGTTGACTCACTCTAAAATCTCTAGCAGAATACTTATGCCTCTTTGGAAATTACTTAGTGTAATTGTCATAGAACCATTCAATCATATAATGATAGGGGCTGGAAGGGACTTTGGAAGATCATTGAGTCCAACTCCTCCCGCCAATGCAGGAACACCTAGGGCATGCCACACAGGAACAGATCCAGGCAGGTCTTGAAGGATGGTCTTAGCAGTGAAGACTGAAGCAAAGAAGGCATTCAGTAACTCCACCTTCACTTCATCCTCTGTCACCAGGTCTTCCACATCATTCAGCAGTGGGCCCACATTTACCTTATTCTTCCTTTTACCAGTGATGTATTTGAAGAAGCCCTTCTTGTTCTTCTTTCTTCCTTCGACAGCATTAATTCTAAGAGGGCCTTGGGTTTCCTTGTTGTGTCAAACCCTTGAATGCACCTGTCTTAAGCTTGGAGGAATGCACTGAGGACTTCCTGGGCTGGGTGAAGAACATGTTGCAAGCTTATGGGTGAGAATTAAGGGGTACATAAATATAAGTGAAACTGTTGTGGGTGTCTACTACAGACCACCAAACCAGGAAGAAGATGATGATGAGACCTTCTATGGGCAGCTGGAAGTAGACTCAAGATCACACACCCTAGTGATCATGGGTGACTTCAATCACCCTGAGATTTGTTGGAAAGGCTACCCAGCAAGGCATACTCAGTCCAGAAGGCTCTTGCAACATATCAATGATAAAATCGTGATGCAGGTGTTGGAAGTGCCAACAAGGAAAGAAGTGCTGCTGGACCTTGTATTAATGAATAAAAAAGATCTGGTAGAGGATGTGAAGGTTGGAGGCAGCCTTGGCGGTAGTGATCATGACATGGTACGGTTTAGTATCATACAAAGAAGAAGGAAGGCAATAAGATTGCAACCCTGGACTTCCGGAGGGCTAATTTTGTCCTCTTCAGAGACCTACATGGAGAAAACCCTTGAGCTAAGACTCTAGATTCAAGAAAACTGTCAACCAGGCTTGTTCTTGTAAAACACAGACAAAATTAAAGTGTAAAGAAAAGCTAATTTTATCCTGTGGTTTTGTGGAAACAAGTAATAGATGATCACTTAGCTTACTTTCAAAAACTTTAAAAAAAAAGGAATTTCAAAATATGAGGCAATTTTAAAATCAAATTAGTATGTTAACAGTGCAAACCTTAAAGAGAGTTAAACTCTAAAACTTACTGGACCATAAATAAACGGTCAGAGAGCAGGAAGACTGGTTATTCTGTAACTGTGGGAAAGCCTGAAGTAAGACAGAAGGGGCAGAATCTTGTAACTACTACTAACTGTAGGATGGCCTGTAGGTCCATTGCCTTTACTATGCACTAGAGAATATACACTTAAAAGAAACCTTGAAAATGTGGGAAGCATTATCAGTTATCACGCACTGGAACAGCTTGCCCAGGGAAGTGGTTAAGTCCCCAATCCTGGAGGTATTTATTTAAGAGTCATGTAGATGTAGTACTGAGGGATATGGTTTAGTCAAGGTTTTCTCAGTGTTAGGCTAATGATTGGACTAGATGATCTTAAAGGTCTTTTCCAATCTAGTAATTTCTGTGATTCTGTGATTAATTGGGATTTTATTTAATAGGAAGCCAAGTTTCCTTAGTGACAGTCCTCAAACTACTACGTGTTTTTTAGGCCAGGAAATGTGTGTATCTTACAGAGGGTATACGTGTCTGCACAAGAGTCTAGAAAAATTTTAAGAGGACCTCCTATTTCTCCCTTCTGAGTCATCCAACTGCCTCTTAGACAGATACTTACATTGTAGAGTTCATTAGAAGGACATAAATCAGTTCACTATAATGAGTGCTACAGTCTTCATTTGGCCTTATTGCTTCAATAGACTGATTTATGGGATACCATGCCTTGGTTCAAAACCAGCTGGCTAAAACTTATGTGGGCATGATGGAAGCAATATATCAGTCTTGAGGCAGCAACAGGCAGAAATTTTACAGGTTAACTACCTTATCTGGTAATAGTTGCTGGCTGCTTGTTACTCAAATTTGGAAATCCTACAGACTTTCAGGATCCTCAGATTCTTCTGTAGAGCAAGATGTTCCTTGATATCTTCTATTGGTTACCTCAAAATTTATATTTTTCCTGTATGTTCTACAATTAATGATATGATGGAATCATTTGGTTAATGAACACACTGCAGCTTAGTTTTAGGTAACTATGTAGAACCTTTGTATTTTTACCTCATAAAAGTCTAAAAAGTTTGCAACAAGAAAATGTGGCACAGCCTTTGTATTTAGGCAATACCTGCACCTGGCAGGGTATCTACAGTTAAACCCACAGACTGAGAGTCAGGAAACTAGTTTCAAAGAATATCCACAACTGATCTTTGAAAGTCATCTTGATGTTGAATTTGTTGAATCTGGAGGCATGCAACAAGATTCTTCTCTTCACAGCTGTCTGATTAAGTGCTTTACTTATTAAAAAAGCCTATAGATAAATAAGACTAGTTTTCAGTGGCATGAGGTGGAATGGTGAGCCATTATTTTATACTTAAAATTTTGAATAATGTTTTAAATTTTGTTAACATTTCCCTGCACTGTTGCTCACTCTACCCTAAAAAGATGGACTTTTCTATATAGTAGAATTGTCAGATAAAGGATGGAGAGAAAGATAAGTACTACAAGGTATAAAGAACAACTGTCTAGGACTCCTTAGGGCTGACAAAGAAAGCTGCAACACATGATGGAGGAGGTGATTTAAGTGGTGATTCTTCATAATTTCTTGTAACACTTTCCCTGAGAACTGAGAAGTACCACTGAAATTATCACAGATAAGATGTTAAATAACAAGGAACTTGTATTGCCAGTCTAATTTTCATTCATTATGTTCTGAAGTTTTTCAGAGGTTAGTTTTCTGCATAAGCATTTGAGGACATAGGGATTTACTTTCTGACCAGATTACTTGCATTATTTACAGTGGTAAGAGTTTCCTCTCTCTACCCCAAGTGAAACTGGACATGGTAGGAAGCACGCAAAGATGTCTTCATGGATGTGATGAACTTAATATGAATTTTTGCTGTCATGACCTGTAAGAGCTAGAAGTAGTTTCTAGAAGATGGTGGATCTCTACAAGTATCCCCTTTTCACATGTCAATAAAACTATCAGAAATGGCTAAGGAAGTCAGCCACATGTTGTTATGGTCCTGGACTTCTACCACCCACACTCAGCTGTAGCCACGTGTGACATTGCATGTTCGTCTCTCTCAGGATGTAGGCACAAAATAATTTTGAAAATAATGAGTGGTTTCAAATGTTCCTACCTTCCTGTTATTTATTACTGCACTGTGGCTGGAGATTTCAGTCCCTGCCATGAAATGGCAGAAGATGAGAGATTAAACCTCTGTCTGCAGTGTAGACTCAGTCACTGAGTGCCTTCGTCAGCTCAGAGGATGTTACTCTGCTCTGTATTACAAGTGGTCTGATGACTTATGTTGTAAGCAAGCAGAAGGTCCCTGCACAGCTCCTGGCCATTTGGAAATTGTGGGTGAAATAGAGTAGATTCATACCTACAACAGCTGTATGTTGTTGACTATTCTCCCTTCTTCTAATGCTCAATCCTTTTTCTTTCTTACCCACCCCTCTCTTGACAATACACCAGCATCAGCTGCTGCTAAAGCAGCTCCTCAGAGCTTCTGCTCATATGGGTAGAGTGGATCCAAGAACAACTTTGGTCACCATGTGGGGTGCGTTCCTGTGCAAAGACATGCACATGTACAAATTGCAAGTCTCACAAGACTGTGTCTTCTCATTATCTCTTTGTTCTGCAAAGTTTCAACTTGACTTTGACAGTATACATTAAGAAACAACAAACAGAGGTGTCCCTTCTTCCACACCTTCAGTCCTTGCAATCAAAAAGTGTCAACCATCCACACTCCACTGTCAAGACAGTCCATCTGGGATGTTTGAAAAAGAGTGAATGCTAAGGCAAGGGCCAAATCACCCACCTAAGCCTACTGTAATTCACCTTTTTGATACATAACTGTCTCCATCTCTGTCTCTCAATTAACTAGAGCAGAATAAGTACTTGCTCCTTCATAATAAAGCACTGTTTTTTTGTCATTATTTTTCATCCAAAGGAGGAACCCTGCTGTTTCAGAAGCATCGTCAGATACAAAATTGCACATTATCCTTGCACTGAAAGCTCTGCAGAAATGACAAAAACAATATGAAGAGCAGCAAAATTACCAAAATGAATGTGTTACAGTAGACAGTAGTTGTATACCTTTACCATATGCCTGAAAAGTCAACAGAAATGGGAACAATAAATAACACACAAACAGTTAATATAAAGGCATTCCTTAATGTCTTCCGTAGATCTTCGCCAAACTACAGTTAGTACATTGCTGAACATGTATTCTAGCTATGTAGAATGCAAATTTATTTTTTATTTTTAGTTTATTTTAAACATAATTTATCTGTGTCTGAAATAGAGCTTCAATCTTGTAGTAGAGAGGAAGAAGTAAACACCAACACACAAAATCAAGATAACATCCAATTTATATTTTCTGAGGTCATAAGTAATTAATGAAAGCAAACAAATGTCAACAGCATAGCTTTTTCCTTAAAGTTCCAAGTTTGGAAACAACTCTAATCTTTTAAGTTTAAAAGAAAAAAAAAAAAAGAAAAGAAAAGAAAAAAAAAAAGTGATACAAAACACAGATTTTGAGTGAAAATGCCATACATGCAAAAGTGTTCACTTTTTTTTTTTCCTGTTTCCATTTGGACATAAATTACTTACAAAATAATTATAGTCCAAAATCTGTACACTAGCCATCTCACTCTTGATGTCATTGCCAATAGTTTGTTCTTTGAAGGTCTAACCTCAGTTGCCAGTCATGGCCTGTTAAGGCTAGGCTACATCCTCTTGAACACCTTCCAACAATAAAATAGCTGTAAAATAGTTTCTGGTTTTTTAAGATTCAAGTTCCATTTGGAATTCAGAGTGAAAGGAAATTTGGAAAGAATGAAATTCAAATATTTTTGTGTTTACCCAGCTTGGGACAATCCTTGTTATTTAGTGATTTACAATTTAAAGTTTTGGATACTATTTTATACTGTTTACAGAAAGTAATTGCATTTGGGTTTATATTTCACAAATGAATGTTTAGTTCTAGATTTATACTAAAAGAAAAGTTAAAAGAAAATGGTCTTTCCACATATTCAGGTGTTCAAATCAGTTACCCTGGATCAGTATTTAAATTCATTTCTCAACAATGAGTTTAACTCGCAGGCAATTTCAAAGTAAAGTGAGGTAAACAAGTTATCAAATATATATAATTTAAAAAAGGTTGCACAAGAGTTACTCATTCCAAAGCATAATTTTGATAGAAAGCTAGACTTCTTTTGCACACACACATAGGGAAATAGTGTACAAACAAGAATGGACACACATATGCAGTCATGCAAAGAAAAGAGTCTTGAATCAGTGAAATATATCTCTTATTTTACTTGTAATTTTCCTCCAAGTTTCCCTAGTTTCCTAATTTTTCCCTAATTTCCCTACAGTTAAATTTTATTTGTTCCCTTACAAGGAGATTAAATCATAATAAACAGCAACTGTCACATTTTCAATGGCTTTTCACAGTTTTCTCCCATCTTATCTGCATTATTATGCACAGTCTTTTCCAGAATTAAAGCTTTCTCAACTCAGCCTACTAATATGAGATTAACAATTTCCAAAACTGGTATTAAAAAGGTGAGGGTGACAATAAGGGATGAGAGGGGAAGAGGGAGGGGGGGGAAGTAGATATTCTACACATGGAAGTGAGTAGCTCCACCTCTGAGAATTACATCCTTTAAATCCACTCATACCACGTGGAGTACACTACATGTTAAGGTATTTTAATTAAGTAGTTCAATTTCTGATGTCTGTGGAAGACAATATTAGAAAATATACAGAGTACTTTGCATATCTGGATTATTTTCTACAAAATGTTTTCCACAAAAACTTAGTAGAGAATTGCGTGCAAAAAAAAAAAGAGAACTGAAAGTTCAGTTCTTTCAGTTGTACTTGTATAACTGGACAATACTCTGTAGAAATATTTAAAAAATAAATTATTTTTTTTTTTACTATTATGATACTAACTAATGGCCTTTACTGAGAGCCATGCAGTTTAGAACAAAAATTTAACATGATTTATTTGATTATGGTAGTAGGGGGAATCAGTTTTGGCTCTTTTTCAACCTCTCTGAAAACAGAAAAAGCTCTTGCTAATTTAGAAATCATGTTGCTCTTCTATTTAACTTCCATAGCTGAGATAGAATTTAAAATAATGAAGGTGAATACATGTTTAATGGTTTAAAGATAGATTATTAAACTCAAGAGAAAAGGTTGACATTGAATATGGTATTTTATTTAACAGGCTATTTTACTTCATGCTAATGTTGTGCAGAAGAATATGACATTTAAATCTGTTTTCTTAAATCAAAAGAAAAAAGAAAGAAAAAGAAATGTTGCACCTTTAAGTATACTCCTAATTTAAACAAAAGGGTTTTTAGCAAAAACAATAGTGGAAACTTTCAGGCAAAGTCTTTTGTACGTTCCAGCTCTTTGAACTATGGTTCACACTGGCATGAACATGTTTTTTCTGGCTCTAAACTGAACACACGTTGAGAGCTGATGTATCTTTTCTTACATTTGTACCAGTTTCACTGAATACTGCACATATATCTACAACTTAATCAGGGAGTGCGATTCTCTATAACTTGACGGCAATATTCCAATCTTCTGCATCAGCATATATTTTGTCAACAACACTCTGTTACAGTTTCTCTCTTGGGCTTTGAAGAGCCAAAAAATGAATGAAAAATGATAAATTGCCTTTTTTTTAATTATTATTATTATTCAGTTTATACTGTTCCCTCAGAAAACTACTATAAGCTCCATTTTTTTTTTTCCCTTTCAGTCTGATAATAGCTCACAGTATTTTCCCGTACTACATACTCTGCATTGCCTTCCAATGAAATTCTTTTGTTTAAGTGGTGTGCTAGTTTGCTTATATATATCTTAATCATCTATTGATTTCTTATGTGCTGGTCCTGTCTGTGCAGTCATCCTATTCAAATACACAGCAGCTGTTAAGAAGAGTTAGTATAGGTGTTGTATGTTTCTAACAGAGCATTTCAGGAGAACAGTCATACAGTATTTAGAGTGAAAAAAATAAGCTTGACCATGCAAAGTCTTCAGATCAGGTCACAGGAGGAATATATGAAAGATCCATAGGTTTTTATATATCCTCTACACATTTTGAAGTCAGTAATTCAGAAAGAAGGTGAACTAAATATATAAGCAGTAGTCATCACCTTCCTTTCCACTCCTATTGCATTCACTTCTGAACCGTAATTGGTTCAATATGCATATACATGTTTTCTCCTTTCCACAGCATGTGAGTCTCTTTGTAAGAACTTCTCAGTCCAACTGGGCTTTTACTGAGTTTTCACACAATTCAGACTACAAACTGATTCAAGTGAAAACTGAGATCACAAATGCTACGTTGTAGGAAGAAAAAAACATCTCTTGGAGCAGGGATACATTGGACCTTGATTCATTACAGTATGAACAAAACCCCAGTGAAAACAATACAGAAATACAGTTGACCACCGGGTCTGAATATGGATGTCCACTTCCCAAAGCTCGCTCTCTCTCAAAGAAGCAGAAGGAAGGGTAGCTGAAGTAAGTACAATTTTGCATCACCAAAGGGTATTTTGAGACAATTCTGCCAGCTCCTGACATGAACGAAACTTTCCACAGACTGCTTGCTCTGGCTTTGTTAGGCATTGGGCCACAGTGTACTGTGCATGCTGATGTAGTAACTACATCAACATGATGACACAAATGCTTTACTGAAGATGATCTCTGGATCATTTCACCAGTCACTTAAGTATGTATGGTTTTCATCATTATTAATTTCCATCTTGTTGTACATTTTTTTTTAAGAACACCATGTTTAATACAGAGTAAACTGAACTCCTGCTTTCAGTTTTGATAACACACTATTCTGTCTACTTGCCATAAACTGAAATATTAATCCAATTTTTTTCTTTAACATTCCTGTGCCTAAAGTGTCCACACTATCACTAATTTGGCCAACTCAGAACAAAGTCCTCCCATTTTGCTTGTGAAGCTGAAGGTAGGAAGGTGAGCATGGCTTACAAATACAGGTTTGTTAAGTGGTGTGGCAGGTATCAGGAGCAGTGGGTTTAGTGGCAGCTTTTGGGTAACAGAGCTTTCAGGCAGGTTTGTAACCAGGACAAGGGAACTACCTGTTTCATCTGTTTCTTAGAGGATAGCTAGAGTGGAAAGTGTCAACTCTTTGCTACAGCTTATACCATTCTCTTACATGTAGCTAGCAGTGTTCCTCAGGGTTCAGTTCTGGGTCCAGTCTTATTCAACATCTTCATTGATGACCTGGATGAAGGGATTGAGTGTACTCTCAGCAAGTTTACTGATGATATGAAACTTGAAGGAGTAGCTGATACAGCGGAAGGCTGTGCTGCCATCCAGCAAGATCGGGACAGTCTGGACTGCTGAGTAAAGGGAAACTTAATGAAGTTCAACAAGTGCAACTGTAAAGTCGTATACCTGGGGAGGAATAACACCATCCATTAGTACAGGTTAGGGTTAGAGCTGGTGGAAAGCATCTCCATGGATAAGGATCTTGGAATCCTGGTGGACAATATGTTGTCCATGGGACAGCAATGTGGCCTTGTGGCCAAGAAGATCAGTGGTATCCTGGGGTGCATAAAGAAGAGTGTGGCCAGCAGGTTGAGGGAGGGTCTCCTCCCCCTCTATTTTGCACTAGTGAGATCACATTTAGAGTATTGTTCAGTTCTGATCTCCCCAGTTCAAGAGGGATAGGGAAATACTAGAGAGAGTCCAATGGAGAGCTATGAGGATGATTAAGGGACCAAAGCATCTCTCTTATGAGAAAAGGCTGACATACCTGGGGCCGTTTAGCCTGGAAAGGAGAAGACTGAGAGGGGATCTTATTAATGTTTACAAATATCTGAAGGGTCAGTGTCAAGTAGAAGGTGCCAGTCTCTTTTCAGTGGTGCCCTGTAATAGGACAAGAGGTAATGGTAGCAAGGTGAAACACAGGAAGTTCTACCTCAACATGAGGAAGAATTTCTTTACTGTGAGAGTGACAGAGCACTGGAAGAAGCTGCCCAGAGAGGTTGTGGAGTCTCCTTCTCTAGAGACTTTCAAGACCCTCCTGGATTAGTTCTTGTGTAGCATGCCCTAGGTGTTCCTGTGTTGGTAGGGTGGTTGGGCTTGATAATCTCCAGAGATCCCTTCCAAACCTTACCATTCTATGATTCTTATAGTGAGGGGCCCAGAACTGAATGCAATATTCAAGGTGTGGCCACACCAGTGCTGAGTACAGGGGGACAGTAACCTCCCTGTTCCTGCTGGCCACAGAGATAATACAAGAGAGGATGCCACTGGCCTTCTTGGCCACCTGTGCGTACTGCTGACTAATTTTTAGTCAACTATCGATACCCCCAGGTCCTTTTCCAACTTGCAGCTTTCCAACCACACATCCCCAAGTCTGTAGCTTACCATGGGTTTGTTATGACCCAAGTGCAGGACCCAGCACTTTGCCTTGTTGAACCCTGTGCAGTTAACCTTGGCCCAGTGATCTAACCTGTCTAAGTCCTGCTGTAAAGCTTTCCTACCCTCTAGCAGATCAACACACCCACCTAGTTTGGTGTCAGTTGCAAATTTGCTGAGGGTATGCTCAATCCCCTCACCCAGATCACTAATGAAGAGATTGAAGAGAACAGGGTGACCCCTGAGGAACACCACTTGTGACTGAACGACAACCAGATTTAGCTCTTTTCACTACCACTCTTTTGGCCTGGCCATCCAGACAGTTTTTTATCCAGTGCAGAGTGTATTGATCCAAGCCTCTAGCTGAGCTTTGGCCTTTCTAATTTTTTCCCTACCCAACCTTGCAACAACCTTGCATTCTTCCTGAGTTGCCTGCCCCTTCTTCCATAGCAGTAGATTTTCCTTTTCTTCCCAAGTTCTGCCCAACCTCTCTGTTTAGCCAGGCTGGTCTTCTACTGCACAGGCTCGTTTTATGGTACACAGGCACAGCTAGTTCCTATACCTTGAGGATTTCCCTCTTGAAGAATGTCCTGCCTTCCTGGACTCCTTTATCCTTAAGGGCTACCTCCCAAGGGATGCCATTGACCAATGTCCTAAACATGTCAAAGTCTGCCTCCTGGAAGTCCAAGGAGGTAGTTCTATTTACTTCCTTCCTTACTTCCTTAAGAATCGAAAACTCCACCATCTCATGGTTGCTTTGCCCAAGATGGCCACCACCCTTCACATCTCCCACTAGTCCTTCTCTGTTCACAAACAGCAGGTTTGTTTAGTAGAGGGCCTTCCCTAATTGGCTCAGTTACCAGTTGTATTAGGAAGTTATCTTCCACCCACTCCAAGAATCTTTGGGACTGCTTCCTGTCTGTTATATTGTATTTCCAACAGACATCTGGTAAGTTGAAATCCCCCACACGAACAAGGGCTAGTGGTACTGAGACCTTACCCAGCCACGTGTAGAACACTTCATCAACCTCTTAATCCTGATTGGGTGGTCTATAATAGACACCTACGATGACATCTGCCTTATTAGTCTTCCTCCTGATTCTTATAAGCTTTCAACCCTATCATCACCATCATAATCATGCTCAAGACCTTCCCTAACATACAGGGCCACACCATTGCCTCTTCTTCTGTGCCTACCCTTTCTGAAGCCCCATCTGCTGCCAGCAGGCCAGGCCTCATATAGATTTACCCATGGTCAAAAATCCCAAAGTCCTGCTCGTGGCACCAGGCTTGAAGCCAAGAATTAATATGGTGGGTCCTCCTCAGTCATTCTGGGTTGGACCCTGCAACTAGGGGGATAGAGGAAAACACTACCTGTGCTTCCACTCCCTTGACGAGGTGAACCAAGGCCCTGAAGTCTTTCTTGATAGCCCTCAGTTTTATTCTTTCAAGTTCATCGCTGCCTACCTGGAAGGTTAATAGTGGGTAATAATCCATGGGCTGTACCATGGTAGGAAGCTTACTTGCTATGTCCTTAACTCATGCCCTCGGGAGGCATCACACTTCCCTTAAAAGTGGGTCAGGTCTGCATATTGGGCCTTCTATTCCCTTTAGAAGGGAGTCACCTATAAAATAATGCATATTAGTCACTGCTCCATGGACAAGACAGTGTAAACTGAAAATGCACTAAAAGACACACATGGGAGCTGGTGCTGTGACAATCATTTAAATGATATACAGTTGGTCCTGGGATGAAGCAAGTAGCAGAAATCATAGTAAAACTATGCTGTCAGAACAACTCTAAGTTTCAGAAGAAACCTCCTCCAGGACAGGTAAAAAGAGGTCAAATCCCTAGGGACCACTGGCAAATAGATTTTTCTGTTACCTTGGTGTGTTAACTTTAAATACCTTTTGGTTTTGGTAGGTACTTTTTCTGGTTGGATGGAAGTTTTCCCATGTCTAACCAACAAGGGCAAGGAAGTAGTTAAGACATTACTGAAAGACATAATTCCTAAGTTTGGGATCCCTGAGGGCATATCCTCTTATAACAGTCCACACTTCATTGCAGGTGTTGCACGGGAGATATCTAGGATCCTGCAATTTAAGTGGAAACTGCATATCCATGCCACAATCTAGTGGAAAAGTAGAACAAATGAATCAGACCTTAAAGAGGCAAATTTCAAAACAATGTCAGGAAACTCAGGTGAATGGATAGATGTTCTGCCCTTAGCTCTGCCAAGGGTCTGAATAAATCCAAGGTCTCAAGAGGGAATAAGTCCCTTTGAAATCCTTTATGGAAAACCTTATCCTGTAAACAGTTTAACCAGGAAAGATGTGCAGATGTCATTTTAATGAGGATTGTATTCTGACTGAATATATCTTACCGTTGAGGTCTAATTTATCCTGTCTCCACAGTTACCTTAATGAGAGGATACTTATAAAAAAGTAGAGGGTCTGAGTCTTGGAATCACTATATGACAGTAAAAGAAGCATCAAAACCTGATCACACCAGATGGACTTTGACTCCTACTGGGGATTTAAAACTGGAGATCTCTAGATGTGATTCTTGATGATGAACTGTACGTGTATCTGAATTCAGGCTGTACTTGAGAGTTCTTGATATTATTAACATTTTGTTGGACTTTATTTTGTAATTTTGATTCACTTGGGTGGCAGGTCCATATTTCCTGGGTCTGTGAATGAGCTGCCGGGGTAGGTGAGGGTAAGCATGAAAATTACCATTTTTACTCAGGTAAAGAAGGAAATTATGGTTTTGCTGGGTTTGATAATACCAGTGAGCGATATGACGTTTGGTAGCATTCTGGCGCAAGGTACAAATTGGGAACAAAACACGCGTATCACTGTGACACAAGAACTAGTTAAAGCCACCAATAGGACCAATTGATGGGTTTGTATCCATTGTCATGAAGATTCAGAGAAAGGGGTATCTTTGATTTGCATTCCTATCCCTCCTAATATCTTCTGGATCAATTTACGGGCTCCAGATTTAGGAAGCATGTTCAGGAAAATTGCAATCATTATAGGAATTGTGACATTTGTGTGTATCTGTGTTATAATTCAATGTAGTACACTTTTGCATCAGAATGGTCCATGAGAAACAATCTTCAAGAATCTTACTATCTAAAACAGATAATAGAAATAAAGATGAAATGATACAAAATATGTGGATGTTAGAAAGAAAATACCTAAGTGAGACTAAGAAACAGGATGTTATAGAAGAGTGGGAGTTATAAGCTTCAGGAGAAGAAGCTCTCTAAGTCTCAAAGACAAGAACTGTTAAATGGGACTCAAAATGACCATGCTTATGGTGGTAATTATTGGACTGATAGACTAGCTCCACTACAGGATGCATAGTTAACTGTACAGATAACAACAGGAACACCCCATGTCAGCATAGATTAACAAGATAACACAGGGACAAGAAGAGGAGGAATGCTCCTCTGGAAGACATTGCTTAAGGGGACATGAAGTCAGCAGAACAGAAATATGCCAGTGCTCGAGTAAGCTTACAGTAAATCTTTGTTAAATCAAACCCCTAAGCCAAAACACTCCTTAACATTTTTTAGCCCCTGGGCCAGTTGAGGACAACAGATACAAAGTAAGTTAATCTCAATATTCTCGGCCCGCCCTGTCACTATGATGTGCTAGTTTCTTGGCGTTAGCTTGTGAGCAGCCAATCCTGCAAGACTGTAATAAACTCAGTATCTTGTCTCGGTGTGTGGATTGGATTTTGCACACCAGGTAAAGAATCCATTTTTGGGACAACACTAAGACACAGTAAATGGCATTCTTTCCATGGACTTAAATGAGAATCAAACATGAATTGTGTTTTTCAGGGCAACAGATTAGATACTGCAAATAAGCTTAGTCTTCACTGCTCAAAATGCCAACAGGATTGAACCAGTTTATGCAAGTTTGTCTTGTTGTACAATACTTGCAGCAAATCCCAACATAAAAATGTGAAGTTACCTACTCCATATTGTATTGAAATTTTCTCTGAGATTGATTTTCCCTGTCATCATATCTTATGTTGAGTGTGAGATTTAAGTCCCTTTTGTTTCTTCCATATATTCCATGCACCTTTCTTCCCTTTCACTCATTTCCAGAAACAGCTGTTCTGCAAATAATGATCTGCATTGCTATGGTTGGAACTTAGTGATTTCCATAAACATAAAGAAAATATATTCCAGTTTACCGTTTATTCTGTATTCATTGGAGCATCATAGTGTATATGATAAGTTATTCAGTTTATACCTGTGGCATAACTGTGGAAAATGCCCACCCATATATATGATGAAGAGCAAGTGTTGGACTCAGAGACCTAACCCTTTCCATGAGGTATGCCCAAAGATGTTCTACACCATGAAGATGAGACTCCAAAGGCCTTGTTGGTGTGGCTGTCAGTGCATCAGACTCTGAGACATGCACTAACTGTGATAAAATTCAAAACTGTTTCATGTTGAGACATAAATGTCGGGTTGTAGTCTTTTAATTTTGCAGCTGTAGCTTGTTTTGAATAGAAGAAACTAACCCTGATAGACTGCTTTGAGTAACCTTGGTTTGTACAGATAAGAGGGACCAACTATGAGCTAAGCGGGCACAGAGAGGAGTCTCCAGAGATAAGCCAGATCGTGCCAGTTCTGCGGTTGCCAGCT
>JANIJG010013496.1:0-46150 GCA_024611175.1 Megaceryle torquata | reverse complement strand
CTCTCTGGATGTGACCATCTAGCCCGTTCTTTATCCGCTGAACAGTCCACCCATAGAACCTGTAATTCTCCAACTTAGAGATAAGGAGGTTGTGGGGGACCTTGTCAAAGGCCTTGCAGAATTCCAGATAGATGACATCCATAGGTCTATCCTTGTCGACTGATGCAGTCACTTCATTATAGAAGGCCACTAGGTTGGTCAGGAAGGACTTGGCCCTAGGAAATCCATGCTGACTACCTAGGATTACCTCCCTGTCCTCCATAGGCCTTAGAATATCCTCCAGGAGGATCTGTTCCATGATCTTCCCAGGCACAGAGGTGAGGCTGACAGGCCAGTTGTTCATAATATTAAGCTGGATTCTCAAGAGGAGAAAGTCATATACCAATGAACATAACCTTTTTGTTTAATTAAATTTTCTTTCCAGTTTTCTCATTTGGTCCATGAACCTAAACAAATTCATCCTTATTCTATAACATCCTCTTATTCTCTTATTTCAAATGGCAAAGGCCTTCATTTTGGGAACTGAAAAATGTGTGTATATGAAAGCATGTCTAACATTTGGACACAGTGGAGAAAAGGCCAGATGCCTTTGATGTTTGGAAATTTTGGGAACTAAAAAATATGTGTATATGAAAGCATGTCTAACACTTGGACACAGTGGAGAAAAGGCCAGATGCCTTTGATGTTTGGGTGTCTGTGAAAGGAACTGAGTTAATTTGACAAGGGTGAGAAGCCTGAGTTTGTCTGAAATGCCCTAAAGCATACAATATGTGTGATTCATGGAAAGGTCTGTTCCAGGCTGCTATCATTGTGGGGGCTCCCGCCTCCAAAAACCAGTACTTCCAATAGGCTACAGATCTTTTAGTCCAATTATCAGACTTCATTCCATGATTGACCAATTTATCATTCTCAGATGGAAACATTTCTAGGAACTTTCTGGGCCTGGAGTAGTAGATATCTCACTAGCGGCCTATCTATATTCTCAGTAGACAATAACTATTGTGTCCAAAGCAATTGCCACATTTCTTTCGTCACATGGCATACTTCCAGATGACTGGAAGCTAGTGTGCAGGCAAGGGAGTGGTATCCATTTGAAAAACATTTTTCTTGTTTAAAAACAATGACATGAAGGATTTCACAGTGTGACTCCACTGCCCGAATTGTACATGCTGAAACTTTGAAATGAATATAGTTTATATTGGCAAAATCCAAAGAACCACCACAAGTCACTGACAAGCAAACATCTGAGTCATCAGACATTAAAAAAAAGAAGTTGAAAAGGAGAAATAGTAATAAAAATCTCCATACAGTTTTGCAAATGGGAGAGATTTCTCCAGCATCTCCAGTGAAATTCCATTAATAATAACAAGGGCCAAAAAACTAGCTGCTATCTGGTGTCCAAAGGTATCTGGGCATTTTTTTTGAATGACTAGATGTGGTAAGAGAAACAGGGAGAGGAAATGGGGTCAGGAACTTTAGTTCCCCCTTCCAAGCTTCTGCGTTGTGGGCAACGTACATGGCCTGTATGCCCATACTATTCTGACTGTAATTTTGTTACTATGTCTAGCAGAATAAGTTTTTATTTCAGATCATATTTCAACATAAATAATTATGGACAGGAAAGATATTACAGCTTCATTATTCAAATAAAGCCTAGAAGCTGGCAAATTTTCAATATTTTTGAGCAACATTGCAGCTATTTGGTATGGACACCAGAGGTGGATCTGCTTATGTCTAATGCTTATGTTCACAACATCTTATGCTTATGTTCACAACATCTGACTATATGGTGAGAGCTACTGATCCCAGACAGATGCATAAATCTCTCAAACTTTACCCAGGAATGGCTAATGGGGTGCTAGTGTTGAGCAAAACCTGTACACTCCAATAGGTATGTTAATAAAAAGCTTGTTGTCAAAGTAGATGCATGATTTTCTGAACTATATTTCAGTTAAAAATTGAGGTAGGAGCAAAATATGCAAGACATTTCATAAGTCCTTATTTTCACTGGTAGAATTTTAGTAGCAACATACATTTGATCTTCATGTTGCAATGAGAGCTTGAGTTATACCAGCTGGTGATTAACACAGATTAAATTATTTTACCATGCACAACAGTATTGAAAGGTATTGAAAAAATAAAATGATGCATCCAAGCAAACTAAGAAGTCAATAACATAGCTTGAAATAACATTCCTTAAACCTGATCTGTACATATGTATTTGCATTATTATGTGGAACTACAGCAAGTACTGGTTCCTACCACTTTTATTTCAAATACTTTTCTATCAATTTTTTGAAAGATATCTATGTCTTCCATAAATGAAAACTGTAATCTGGCTATTCTGGGGGGAAAAAAAAAAAAAAAAAAAAAAAAAAAAAAAATTCAATAAACAAGAACTAGAAACTGAAAATGTTGATCAAACAAAGATTTTGTAAAACTATTACTCTTCCACCCCCTGTTCGATTTTTCATTAAACTAATCAAACTTTTGAACATGTCATTTTCTGTCAGCTCATTTTCTATTCCACCAAAAACTATATAGTTCTTTAAGCCAGAGGAAATTAAACTTATAGGGTGAAGTTTTTAATTAAATGCAATGTTGTAGTTGAGTCTGGAGATCTGTGTTAGAAAAGATTATAGATATGTAAGGGGCTGACTGCAGGAAGCAGGACATGATGACCCAGACAGATAATGGTATCAGATTTGGGCTTGATTTTGTATATATGATAATAAGATCATTATTCTGTAGGTCAACTTCCAGCATCATAGGAAAGATGAGACTGGAATAAGACTTTTTTGGTTTTGACTTGTAAACATGGCAATACAATTCTAAACCTTCATTACTTGTGGGAACAAAATAAATGTATTGTTTGGGAAAAATCTTGTTCATAAGATGCACCTTAAAAGTTTCTTTTTGGTCACACTGGAAAGACAGCAGTACATTGCCTCCAGCTGGTTCACATATGTGTTTTACTGTCCAATTTACAAAAGTTTCTGTGGAAACAGATTTCTAGGAAGTCTTTTTCTTTTCTTTATTTTTTTTTTTTTTTCCCTGAATGGTAAATTGCTTTACCAGCTTTTGATCAAATTCAGAACTGGTACAGACAGGTGCACCTCTGCATAAAATCTTTCTTACTTAGTAGGTCTCTGATATTTCTGTTCTGTATACAATATGCCTGGGGAGAACAAGAAAGAGCTGACCTCTGAAATGAAAGTTTCATGTCTTGATTTAATTGTTCTGATATAATCTGGTAGCAAAGCAATTTTATTCTAGTATTCATGTGAAGCCAAATCATGGCCTACATCATGCAATTAAACAGCAATGCAGAGAGAGAAGAGAAACCTCCCTAATTGTCTGCAGAAGGTATGAAGAGTTAACTAAGGTGATGAATTCATATTACTTCTTTCTTCACTGTACTGCAAGTATAGGTAGGAGAGAGGAGCAGGCAGTGGCTAGACCCTCTGCCTCACCACATATGTTCTTCACAATGCAATGAACTGTTCCCATAATAACCAGCAGAACATGAGAGCAGGTCATGGTGCTATGCATAATCTTTAGCAGGACAAGGATATGCCCAAATAATGTAGTAGTGTATGAGTTTAATAGTACTTGTCTGTAGTCCTGGTGTCCAATCTCCCTGTCACATTCCTTTAGGGCATTATCTGTTTCAAAGAAAAGCTCCAACTTTCTCCAGTCCTGATAAATGAGAACCTGAAGCACAACTCTAAATACAAAAACTAAAGAGACCACTTTGACAAACAATTCCCACTTTGCCTGGTTGGATGGAAAGAGAACTATGAAGTAAGAAATCTAGAAAGCTTCCCTCATCCTCTAAATCCAGTTACAGCAAGCTACCTGAAAGAAAAGGTACAAAAAGAACATCGCAGTTCTGTCTTGTAAGTGATCTCCTTGTAGTCCCTAATCTCCAGTTAGTGTCACGAAATAACATACACATAGCATCAGTTCAGTCAAGTCACCATATGGTTTACTACAAGGCAACTCAACTCAAGGTAACTCAACTGACTGAAAAACAAAATCTTGTAGTACATTTGAAAAAAGAAACAAACAAAAACATAACACAAAATCTATATTTAGCATGAAAAAGGAATCTATAAAAATCTTTTGTGGTTTAACTGCACCGTTACTTGTTTGCATTATGATATCAATTATCCTGTGGATGATCTGATGTAATTTCATGCTGTTATATTTAATTTGTCATTGCAACTGTGATCTCAGCTGTCATGATATCAGACCATCAATCAGGCATCCAGAAGACCTGCAAGTTTGTACATGAAGTAATTCAGCATGGATTTATGCTAGATATTAATGATTTTCAAACAAAGATTTATTAGCATTTCACAATCATCTCTATAAGTAGAAAGTGTTAGAAAGGTTAGAAAGTGTTATGTAGAACACACAGTTTCTTTCAGTTCAGAATAATTATATGTATCTTGTGGTACTGCCAGTCAGTGAAGTGTTGTTATAAAAACCAGCACAAGGGCCTATTTGGGTGTAACATATATTGCGTTACATATGTGTAAGAAAAAAAAAAAAGGTTATTTAAGCTCAAAGACCAAAGAAGGCTCAGACATTTGGAAATTCTGGAAATAAGGTTTTTTACAGTGTTTGCAAACTACTATAAAAAGAAAAAAAATGCAAGTATAAACACAACTTTAAATTCTAAACCAAACACAATCAATGTGTGCACAAGAGATCTTCAAAACTATAACTGTGAGGGTATATGTCTCCTTTGTTCTCTTTCATTCAGAAGGATCATATTGCTTATTCCTCCAAATCATAAATAACAATCATAGTTAGTATCCACAGGTGAAATCTTATCTTCTGGAGTGCATCATCTTAGATGATAGAACTGTATTACATGACTGACTTGCACTGGAAATAGTTGATACAGGGGAGTGTCATTCTCACAGAAAATGCCATGTAGGTCACTTGTTTGTCAAACCTGTCTTGCAGAATTCTTAAAGATGGGAGGTGGCTCTTTAGAACATGTGTTGAGACATGCACAATGGCCAAGCAGTAGAAAACACAAAGGAAATAAAACTAGGCATTTATTTGGTCTTTCCAAAGTCCATATTCTGACTTTTGATACCTTGTACAATCCAGTTCAAAGCAAAATAACAATTACATTCAATCATGTTCACAAAACATTACAGTGGCTTCACAATGATTTTTCACAGTTCTTGACAGTAAATTTCATTATTTGGTGATTTGGTTTGTAGCTGCATTAGTCTGAATTTGATTTGGTAGCAAAGTGTTTAGGCAGATCACTTTGATGATTTTTATTTTGATTTTCAGAACTGTTGGAATCTGCCCTTAATACTATTTAACAGTGGTGTTTGTTGCTGAGAGATTTAATCCATAGCCTCACTCATAGTTCAGAGAAAATGCTTTCTGTTTAGAGGACTAGCTTAAAAGAAAAACAAACAAAAACAGGTGGTTAAAAATAACCTAATTTGAAGGTGTTTATTATCAGGTTTTGGCAATATATTTTAACATTTTAAACCTCTGCCTTAATAGAGGTTTTAAGTATATAGTAATCTAGTAAATTCTTACATCATGACTTTTTCTTTTTCTTTTTTTTTATTGGACACCGTGTTTTCCATACAATATCTTTACAGCACAATTAGTTTTACCAGGCAGTGCTAAGTAATTTAAAGGGCTATCACATTTTAAGGTGTATATATCTTGGATCATTCCAATTCCACCAGGTTTTGATTTGGGAAGAGCTGTTACAAACACATGAATATTAATAATAAAAAGTTAAACTTGCATTTGGTTGTTAGTTATGGTTTTATCTCTGTACACAACTTTATAGGCTTTTTTTAGTCAGTTATGTGAAAAATTATCAATTTTATATCTCAGATAATAAATTATTTCACATTTTTTTACAGATAAACTTGTCTCAGTTGTTTGAAAGAGAAGAAACAAGAAAATGTTTGCTGGTATATTCCAACAGAACACTTTCCTTGAAAGATATAGCTAACTGGAATTGTCAATATACTTCAAATATTTAAATATCCGCATCAAACTCTCTAATATAAAAGATGTAAACACAGAACCTGTTCTACACAGGGACTACACATGATGTCAAAGGATTGTGCTTGCTTAGGTATACTTTCAGTTTCTCCCAATAGCAATTACTTCATGTCAGTTAGGGTGATCCTTCAAGCAGCCACAGTGCCCCTGTGACAAGATGGAGTTTGCATGAGGTAGATGAGGGTTCCTGCTTTCACATCCTCAGGCAGAAAAAAAGGGCAGCCTTCCCCTCTCCCTGTGGCTACCCCTTAGTTCAGAATACTGTCTGGTAGGAGAGCAGGGGGATTGGTAGGTTGGATGTCCTAGTCCTTATATTTGTGAATTCTTCCATGGCTTGGGTTAGACATCAACCTCTTCTGCATCTTCAGGACTGGGAGATGCAGACCACAGTATCTGGTGATGGCAATTAGACAGTTTTGGTATCTATGGCTTCTTATGAGCCCAATATAAAATGTGGGGGTGTAAGGATGGTTCGGTAATACTTTGATTGATGGTCACCAATAGGGTGATTCATGCAGGCCTGCTGTGGGAACTAATGGGATAGGCAGCTCGAGCTGCCAAGGGAAGTTTCTGTTCTTCTTATCAGAGGAGAGTTGTGAGTCTGCTGTGGGAGCTAAAAGGATGGGTACAGAGATGCCAAGGAAAGTTTCTTTTCTTCTTATCAAAGGAGAGCTGTGAGAACTGCCAAAGGAGTTTCTGTTCCTCTATCCGAGGGACTAGCTTTTCTTATCAGAGGAGAGCTGGCAAGACCACACTGTCCTCAAACAGGATGGTAGAGTTCATAGCCAAGGATGAGGCAGCTGAAGATGAGGAAGGCCTAGTGGGGTAGGGGGTGCACGACCCCCATACTGGGGGGTGCGCAACCGCAGAGACCAAAGAACAGAGACCAAAACTGCTGGGTGGGGTTGCTGCCTTCAGTCACTGCCTCCTGGCACATACTGGCCATATGTGCCAGGACTCGGGGGCTCTATAAAAGCTGGACTCAGGAATGGATGAGCTGAGCTGCACGTATCCTGCCATGAAGATCATGTTGTCTCTGTGGGGATGCCTGCTAAGCATGTGTGGCGACCAGTTCCCCTGCACCTGGGGACCATAGATCTGCTTGGTCTGAACCTTAGGGTAAGGTAACGTTGCTTTGCTTGCTTCGTAGGAATAATAGATTTCCTTGCTTTGTAGGAACAATAGTGGTATGGAACACAAACCATCTTAATTGTCACAAGCCATGACAATTAATAGTAATTCTGTGTAGTGATTGAATACACAGATCCTCAACACTCTACTACAGGGGGGGTTTACTATTATTATTTTTATTAATTTCCTAAATTTGCTAGAATAACACAGAAATGCTTTTGTAAACATTTTCACAAATGTTTTATGCTTCCAATTGTGCGAATAATTGACCTTGAATGTATGTGGATAAACAGTTAACAGGAATAACATACATTATGTTTTCCACTCAAGAATTCCACACAAGAATTCTGAATATTTAAAAGGACTATAAAGTGAGAGTTCTTAGTGCTAAATGGCTCACTCGAGACTTTCAGTCTCCTCTGGAAATCCCTGTGGGGCTAGGCAGCTGTAACTCTTGCCTATACTACTGTGGAGTAGTGCTGGTAGAGGATCAAGTAGTTTCAGAAATTAATCTGGAAGATAATAAAACCTTGAAAGTTCCAAACTATAAATTAAGATAAGGATATCAGTGCACTTAGTGGTTTCCTATGTGTTTCCATAAAAACATCTATCACTTCCTACAATATAAAAAATTTATTTTAAAATGATATACAAAACTACTATGTCAAATTAGCCTTATAGTAACCTCTGTCCTGATTTTACTCTCTAGCTTTGTATTTTCGTGATAATTGTTTCATAGGAGCAGGGGTATCTAACATATACTTAATACCTGAAATGGTCTCCCAGTGCTCGACTGTCATTATTATATTGAATGTTTATGATCTATACAAAGAAGATATTCTAAAATAAAAGAAAACCAAGTGGTGAAGTGACAAAATTTCTCTATAGCTGGCTGAATATACAAAAGGACATGTCAAAATTTACTGAAAAACTTTGCATGCATCTGAAAGCAGAATTTGCTTTGCAGTTATTGTAATCCAGAATTTGCATGAAAGCTGGAAAGAACATGATAGTGTTGCAAACAGATCATCTGGAAAATTTTATAAATGAGATCAAATATTTTCTTCTATTTAACTTCTTTTAATATAACTTAAAATTCTGAATGAAGAATGTGGTGTAAAATGAAAAATGAAAACATTTAAAAGAATAAAAAATAATGTTTGACAATTTCTAAGCTTTTGTTGTTGAGATGATCCTTGCCATAAAGGATTTTAACAAAATGCACACACTGACCAAATGTTCTTATGAAAATGCTTGGATCACTTCCATCTAGAATGCTCAAAGACTGTGGCTTGCTACACAGGAGTTAACAGATGAAACTTAGAAGCATCATTCTCAGGAGTGACAAGTAGAATGAGCCAAAGCTGTGCCATCTCAAAAAGGATTTAACAGCTTCTTCAGTCCCACCTTTGAGTGACCTATCTCACTCATGAATTTCAATCAAACAATCATTACAATTGCTAACACTTTCATCTCCTGTGTTCCATGATATACTGTACAGGAGGTATTGACTTGCCCTAGTCTATTACAAAGAGGTCGTCTTGTAGAAGTAAAGATAAGAAAATTTTGTGTCATACCCCTGAGTTTTTATCTATAATGTCTGCATACTATAATTTCTCAAATACATCAAGACATACCATTTCAGAAGAATATATCTGTGGGATAAATGGCCTAGTTTGCCATAAGACAGCAGTGCAGGCTAATTTAGTGTGCTTCAGGAAAAAGGTTAAGATGTTTGTGACCATAAGACTCTTGTAATATATCTGGGGGTGGACACCCACTGAGCTGGTTCACAAAAAAGGCTGAAGGATAAAGTCTGGTGAAGATAAGCCAGTCCTGTTTTGTCTAAAACAACAAAAGCAAACAGTTTTGACATAGATTTTGAAGGCTATAGCATCCAAGTGAAGACCTTTGCCTAGTTAATAGCAAAATTAAAGTGTACACTCCTAAATATGGTAATGAGAATAAAGGAGTACAAGCTAAACATATATGATTATGTTACTCAACTCTCCCCTCTCTCTAGCATGTCCATCATGCTAGACATCACCTAGCAAGCAGGGGCAGACAGGATTAGAATATAAAAAATCAGGAAGGGAATACCTCTCTGTGGGGGACAAGACTGAAGGTCTAGCCAAAGATGGTCAACAAGCTGTACTCCTCTTAATCCACACAAGATGCCTTTTTGATAAAAACTGCACCTTCGATACATGGCATAACTTTTGCTAGTATTACTATTTTAGTGCTATTACAAAGGCTTGTGCCTACAACTTTGTCAGATGTTACTGGGGAATTAGTAACTCAAACTTGATTTTCCTTTTGCAGTTAGTGCATTTGTCAACATCAATTCCAAACCTATTGTATCTGTTGCTTTAATAGATCAAACCTGCTTTTTACCTTTTAAACTTAGTGCAAGTCCTTAGCAGGGCTCTGAAACAGGCAACTACAGTCTCAGTGCAAGCCCTTAGTAGAGCTCTGGGTCATAACTCTTAAGACTGTGAAACTGCTCAAGTGCAAGCCCCTTGGGGCACTGGAAGGTAAACGTCACACTATTACCATTAACATGACAATATTAGAAAGTAAAGGACATCAAAGCATATTTGATATTGGGTAAGTAAAAATGTTAATTCAAGTACAACACATTTTGGCACTCTGCTTGATACAGATGTCTGTTTTAAGGTAAATATTGGGCATCTTCCATTACAAATATGTAGAAGTTTATTTAATGGAAATTGTATGATTCAAATGTTCTGATGATAACCAGTTGTTTTATTGATACCTAAGTAGGTAGGTACTATAGGCGAGTATCAAAGACACTACAGAAATAAATTTAACAGAAGAAGCCAGACAAAGGTACTACATCAGTTCTTTCTTTCTTTTTTTTTTTTTTTTTTTTTTTTTCTTTTAGGAGTATACTATCTGTAACGAATAAAACACAACTATCTGGAAAAACAGTAGACGTGTTTGAAATTACAATACCTTTTGCAATTCTTATTCAAAGAGGCATTAGTAAAGCAGTTTTGCTAATATAAAAATATCTAAAACATGTCATCTAATCATTTATAAGTAGCTGTTAGAAGAATCTTTCCCCTTTCATCAGCATTCTCTTTTGGTGTGTGTGGAGATCACCAGCTTCAGCCTCCTCTCCATCACGTTTCCCCTCTATAGTTTAAAGGCTTGCTATCCACACAGATTATTTCCAGTGTCTAGGAAGGATGAGAAGATAAAGAGAAGCTCTTTGGAAATGTCCTTATCCCACACTAATATAGTGGAAATCTTAGTTTTAACAGTTAGTGTGGCAGATTTTTAGGTCTATGGGCTTTTGTATCAGCCTTTAAATTTTGAAAGGTCTTAGATTCTTGATTCAGCTAAATTCTGGCAGACCTCACATGATTGATTATCATTTGTCTATATCTTGCAAATCCCTTTTTCTATTCCCTTCATAAGTTATTAACCTATTTCTTTTTCAATTTTTAAAATTTTCCCAAAGTCTCTGGAATCCTCCCCTTCATTCTACTAGCAGTGCTGAGCCTTTGTGTTAGATGAAATAATCAAAAATACCGATTGTGACAAAAGCCTCTCTATTATAGGTAGTTCATAAACATAGAATTCATTATTCCCCCTACTCAGATAATCTTTTATTGCATCTATTACTCATGGCTTTCTATAGTCAAAATATCTAAAGGCAAAAACAATCTCATTGGGGGTCAATAAGGTTTAGATCCTTTATCAAGGCTGGAGGTGAGAAATTTAACTCTTCTGATACAATAGCATTCAGCTACAAATTCTGGCCTCCTTTTCCCAGCTGGTGGGCATCTGTTTAACTGTTTGCACTTAATAGCCATGTCTATAATATCAAGTACAAATACTGGCATGTTGCCTTAGGTTGCAAAGTGCACAGAGATTCCTTTTTTTTTTTTTTAATTTTTATTAATTATTTCAATAAAAGAAAGTTGATTCCTAATGATGGGGTTGCAACAAGCCATACAAAAAAACAAACCAACCAACCAAAAATCATAGCTTCCCAACTAATTATAGATTGTTTGGCCTCAGGATTTTTTGATGGATTCACTGCAACTCACAGCACTATGATATATCTATTGTATAATTCCTTCTTGTACTGCATATTCTCTGTAATAGAACTGCCATCTACATGGATCACACAGAAAAAGGGAAATTTCAGATCTAAAGCAAAATCAGAGCTTATATTACCTGCTACAAAAGCCTCTAGTAACTTATCAGAATTAATGGAAAAATCAGTCTTTTGACAAAGGTAGGACACTTCTACTCCACACTTCACTTCTACAGAAATTAAAATACAACAGGGAGGAGCATTTCTATGGAATTTAAGTGGAAACATTGCCAGAGACTGTTTCATTGCGGTATTTTAGTTGAAGAAAGTAGGTAGCTACTGTCATATACTTGCACAGCATAACTCATTTATCCTTTTAAAACTAAGTGCTAGATCTTGTTATAAATGTACCAAATACAATTAACAATGACAAAAAAGCACAGGAGAAACATGTTTTCAACACAGCCTCTTTTTAAAATACATATTTCATTCTCTGCTTTAAAATTTTATCACTGAAAAAACCAACTGGAAAGATCCATGAGATGGACACTACTAAGTCTCATTGCCTGGGACAAGCATTCTTTTAAAATATAATCCTTTAAAAAAAGTCCTTATACAACATGAGTGGGAGCTTTAGTTAAGTAAGTGGCTGAATTGCTAAGTAGAGTAGAACATGTTCATCACCTTTAATGACATCACACGACACATACAGGTCAACCAGGTCATTAGGCCCAGTCAGCATGGATTTATGAGAGACAGGTGCACCTTAACTAACCTGATCTCTTTCTATGACTATATGACCCACTTATTTAGTGGATGAGGGAAATGCTGTGGATGTTGCTTACCTGGACTTTAGTAAAACCTTTGACACCATATTCAGTATCATTTTCCTTGAGAAACTGTCTGCTCATAGTTTGGATGGGTGTATGCTCTGCTGGGTAGAACACTGGCTTGATGACTGGACCCAAAGAGTTGTGATGAATGGAGTTAAATCCAGTTGGTGGCCAGTCACAAGCAGTGTTTCCTAGGACTCAGTATTTGGGCCAGTTCTGTTTAATATCTTCATCAGTGATCATCAGTGGATGAGGGGACTGAGTGCACCCTTGTTAAGTTTGTAGAAAATACCAAATTTTGGTGGGAATGTTGATCTCCTAAGGATAAGGAGGCTCTACAGAGGGACCTGGACATTCTGAATCAGTGGGTTAAGGCCAATTGTATGAGATACAAGAAGGCCAAGTGGCAGGTCCTGTACTTGGGTCACAACAACCCCATATGATGCTACAGGCTTAGGAAAGAATGTCTGGAAATCTTCCTGGTGGAAAAGGACCTGGGGTTGTTGGTTGACAGCTGGCTGAATATGAGCCAGCAGTGACCTAGATGGCTGATGGCATCCTGGCTTGTATCAGAAATGTGTCCAGCAGTACTAGGGAAGTGATTGTCCCCCTGTACTTGGCACTGTTAATGTCACACCTTGAATACTGTGTGCAGTTTTTGTCCCCTCAGTACAAGGACACTGAGGTGCTGGAGCGTGTCCAATGAACAGCCGTGAAGTTAGTGAGTGGTGTAGAGAACAGTTCGTACAAAGAGCAGCTGAGGGAATTGGGGTTGTTTAGTCTGAAGAAAAGGAGGTTTAAGGGAGACATTATTGCTGTCTATAAATACCTGAATGGTGATTATAGTGGGGGACAGTCTCTTCTCCCAAGTAACAAGCAGTAGGACAAGAGGAAATGGTCTCAAGTTGCACCAGAGTAAGTTTAGATAGGATATTAGGAATAATTTCTTCACCGAATACGTTATCAGGCATTGGAATAGACTGCCCAGGGTAGTCAACATCCATGGAAGTATTTAAAAGACCTGTAGATGTGACACTTATGGACATTGATTAGTGTTGGACTTGGCCGTGTTGGGTTTGCAGTTGGACTCAATGATCTTAATGATAGTTTTCAACCTGAATGATTCAATTATTCTATGACTCTATATCAGGGAGCAAATATCCATCCTGATCCTGTTTCCAGGTAAGGCAGAGTTCTAATCACAGAAGAGCCTTACTTGTCAAAGTTTGCCCACTGGTATCTCAGAATCTTCTGAGTATACTAGGAACAGTTTCAGGCTGAATAACTCAGCATATATACCGCCTCTCTGCAGTCAGCCCACTGAGGTACTTCTTTGTCCTGTTGTATCCTTCAAGAACAAAACAACTGCTTTTTCTTAGAAGAATTATCTCATATTACAACAAAATACTCCATTGAACACTCATTCAGAAATAGTTCAGAGCCTTCTTCTTGCAAAAGGAGTAAGAATATCAAAGCTGTATCTCAAGTTGATACCTCAGTAGAGGTAACTTCTATTGCTGCTACATCAGCATTCAGGAAAGAGAGGAACTTCAGATGAAGGATGGCACTGGGAATGGCTTCCCACACCCTGAATAAATGCTCTAATCAAGAATTATTTAATGATAAGGTGGAAAACAAACCCTTCATCAATCTGAAGATAGAAGACTCTGCTATTAAATTTCTTTAGTTCTGCATAAACAATTGAATTTGAAAGAAGACAGTGGGCCAGACTGCAGTTTAATGGTGAGGAATTTAATGATGAAGACAGTCATATATGAAGGACAACTGTGGGGTACAATTATTGATTAGATCAGCAACTGTCTTTTTTGTGGATTTGTGATATAGGGGTCTCTAAATGTTGTTGTAGTTCAGGTAATAATTTTACCTCCTACTTATTTGTACAGTAAGTAATTTTACCTCCCACTTGTTTGTTCCAGTATTGTACCTTGTACAGTACAGCAACTTTCTGGTGCAATTTACTATAGTTATTGGACCACGTAGTGCAGTATGACATAGTACAAACAGTCTGGGGAAGGACAGCAAGTCAATATGGCACTTAAATAACTCTAATTCTGTTCTTCTTGGTGACAGTTGAGAAGGCATAAGCTTACACTTGACCATCTTAAAGATAAAAATTTGCAAGCTGCTTCTGTACCACCTGGAAACAAGAAGATTGATAGTTAGGAGAAACCTTAGGATCGATTACCAAAACCAAAGAAGGGCCCCTCTCAGCTAAGGCAAATAGAAGCATTAGAGATTAACTCAGTCTTTCTTCTTGAGGATGATAAAAGCTTTAGGCTCAAAGGAAGGAGATTTTGGTAAGGAGTAAGTTCCTGGTATAAGTTTTGAACTTCATCAGAAACCTGGAGACCACATGCTTCCAAAACTCAGACATAAAGTGTTCATACATGAATCAAAATTGGAGAACAAATTAATAGCCACCTCAATTAAAAAAAAAAAAAAAAAAAAAAAAAAAAAAGGAACCAGTGAGGGTTTTCATCTCTTTCAGAGGTAGACTTTGCAAAAATTAAGAAACAGTTAATTAAGTTAATGAATAGCTTTTATAAATTAAATAATACCATATGTTTTTAACCATTTATCATCTCTTTTTCCCTTTTTCCAAAGTAAAACTAGAGATCCCCAGGTACACTCCTAAGAAGTAAATACAAAGTCCTATCATGAATATTCTGACATTAGGCAATCAAAGAACTGAAAATTCTGAAGGAATAAGATGTTTTGGCCACTTTACTCAATGTCAGTACACAGTATCAAAGAAGTAAAATATATATGGGAAGTCCTTGAACCATTTTTTATTCACCAGGAAAAAGCAGTTGCCAAGTGCATAATAACTACTCAAAAGTCAGATATAGGAATGCCTTCTGGAAAAAAAATAGCTTCTTTAAAACTGAACAACCGATTCTTCAGAGGATGTATGAATCAGGAAGTTGTTTCTTTTTTGTATAGGAAGTTCATAGCCTATTCTTTTACCTTTCTATTTGGATAAATATAAATTTTCACACATTGTTTCTCATAGAGAATAAACAATATGTAAGATGACTGAGTTAATGCAGGTGAAGAAAAAGGAATTGTTAAAATGTGCCTATTTCTGGAGTGATCAGTATCAGAAACTCAGTATCACAAAAATGCTATGTTCTATGTAGTTCTTATTAAATAAGCTAATGCACAAACTGGACAGGTATTATCTACTACTTTATTCTCAGGATAAAAAAATCTGAAGTTGTAGATAATTTAGGTAAAGCTGTGAGAAGCTACTCAAGTCATACACATGTGTGATGATGGGCATTGTAAAAAGAAAGCATGCTATAATTGATTATAATACTTGTTACTGAATTTAAAGACCTGTCAAACAGTATCAAAATCATGAGACTCCTTGCTTTTGGTTCCTAACCTGGAACCTACTGCAAAAATGACTAAACTAATCACATTATGCAAAGGTTTAAGTAATTGTTTGTTTGTTTGCTTTTCAAACCATTCCAACCCCAGAGAGTAGTCACAAAATCATTGCAGTACTTAAGACTTATGCTTTTTGTAGTATAAGTATTCCATATATTAGCTTTGACAAAAGTCATGATTGCATACATGGCATTGCACCAAAGCATTCTCTTTTTTTCCAAATCCCAACTGACTTTCTCCTTTCTGCTGTGCTTGAGTGTGCAAAATGCATCAGTAATAATGCAAAATGAATCAAAATACAGACTGATTCTGCAGTGGAATACTTGATATCAAAGCCTACATTGTGAAATCTTAGGGAAATTCAAAAAAGAACCAATGACCAATGTATTGAAAGATCCACTGGATAAATATATATATATACACACATATATTTCCCAGAACATTTCCATAGAGACAAGAAAATAATTTTCCTAGAAAATTTACATTTGTCAGCTGGATTTATTACGCATACATGTTACTCAGCAACAGGACTTGTTTGAACTAAGTGTAGTCAGAAGAGGTGTCATGTAGAGCAATTCAAACTATGAATAGCATCAATAAATATGGGGCAAGAAAAAAATCTGGGTCATCAACAGATGCCAGTATGTGTTGCTTTGGTACATCTGCTTCATATCTTAGATATTTAAACATCTTAGACATTTAAAACACAAGGCAGATTGCTTTAAGGATTGGATTTTGTTCCCATTTAAATGAGAATGGAGTCAGGGACAAGTAGGAATGAGGTCTTTGCTAAAAGACCTCAATTACTTTTTGTGTAAGAGGAAAATTGCTAGTTTTCAAAACTACAACATGAAGTCCTTGCTGAAGATTGCAACATATACTCATGGTTCATAGTGGAGAAGCTGCTCATATATTCTTGATAAGGAAGAATGTTGTCAAGGATTTGTGTGAATCTATGTACATACTGGGAAGTCTCCAGTAAGCATAAGCAAGGGGTATCTGAAACATACATTCATGGTCTGGGCTAGAGCATGGGAATAAAAAAGAGATGTGGGAGGCTTTTTCTAACTAGGCACGGTCCAGCTGAAGACAATTTTTCACAATTTTTTTTTTCTTTCCCCCTTTACCTCCAGTATTTTGGTTCAGGAGCCCCCTTTGATTTTACTCAACAACATTTCCTGTATTCTTATCCTACACCATCATGATTCATGCAAATAGAGCCTCTTTATTAAACAAAAAGAACTTCACAGTCAAAGTAACTTTCTTCTTCATTTTCTAAAAATGCAAAATAAGACAAACACCAATATCTTTAACTCTGGATTCCAGTGAGTTTGCAGCACTGTAGCTGGTTTGAGAAAAGTTATTTTATAGTAAGTTTATCTTACAGATAACCAAGGTTCTTCTGGGCTTTATGAGGGAGTTCATTATTGCTACATGTGAGCATTATAGAGAAATTGAGCCAACTAAGTATTAGTAAAATGGACCTTGAAAGAGCACTCTATTTACTTGTTACCAGCCTATAAAAATCTTTGTCATTGTGACCACCAGAGACAAGTAGAGAAACCCAAAGGGACATGTTATTCCATTGGCACAGTAATAAAAATACAATGTCTCATAATCATAACTGATTCACTGACTGTCAGCAAAATCATCTGGTTTTGAGAATTCTGTGTACATTTTGCAGGGATTCTGAGGGCTTCATCATGTCAGTGAACCTCCAAAAGTGGCAGCTCTGGGTGTTTTCAAGACAGCTATGTTCTCTGTCAAAAGAAAAAGTGAATGAGTGGAATGACAGAATTAAAGGAAAGACATCACCTCTGGAAAATTATGAAAGTGCGCCCTGGGATAAATTTTACATATTCAGGGCACAATTTTTCATAGTTCTAGGAGAAAAACGACTATGTATCCAGCGGTTTCTAGACAGCTGTAGCTAATCTGTCAACTTCAAGTCTTTCCATGTACTGTAACCATACTTAGGCACAGACTTTCTGCTTCAGCTGAAGAGGTCCCCAACTGAAGGAGCTCTGAGATAGCTCTAAATGGGCAGACAATAATGTCTGTGATGCTACACTCATTGCATGAACATCTTACTTTTGTATAATGGCTCTTTCTTAGAAGTTCAGGTTACCTTTTACAATAAAGGAAAAAAAAACGCAAACAAACCAACCAACAACAACAAAAACCACAAACAGACAAACAAATAAACCAACCAAACCAAAACAAAAACCAAAATCAAAATACAAAACCAAACCAAAAGCCAAGCCAACCCATAAACTATTATCCTTTGGTTCTCTAGAACATGTTTTTTCATGCTCAGGTATAATATTTTGATGTAGTACTTATGTTGTGATGGCAATAACCAATAATTTAGTCCATTTGTCACAGTCATGCATACCATACTCAGGAGTTTTGTCCCCAAAGGAGATTTTGTCCAAGATGTGGCATTACTTTGTTTCTTTCTCAAAATACAGTGTTGCAATTCTGCAGTAACCAGCAGGTTCCAGCTTATATATACCATGCAATACAGATATATGGCTAGAAGTTTCAAAAGCAGACTCATTACACTTTAGTAGTGTAACATATATGATATCAGCAGGTCAGCACTGGGTATTCATTCAGATACTTATGATTAACTACAAGTCATAAACTTCTGGCCCTGAACACTGGAATACTCCCAACTAATTTTTTTTTCTGATCTTGCAGTTTCCTTACTGACAGGAAGGACAACAAGGTCACAAAGTAATCAGCATAACAATGCTTGACATATTGTTAAATGAAGAGGGTCCCTGCAGGAAGCCGGCTGAGTAACAACAATCACACCAATATGGCTACATATCCTTCTCCTTTATTCTCTTACGTCGTTTGCTTATGTAGTTTTCTAAGCTGTTCACGCGTACATCAACTACTTTCATTGGATAGCAGTTACAAGCACACATACTAAGCTCTAAGCTAATTGGTTATATGCATTCGGGTGCGTGTTCTGTACACGCCTCTTTTACAGTTAATACATCCTGTTCATGTTCCGCTTTCTTGCTTGCTTAATGTTAGACTTCCTTCCTTTTTGCCCTTCAAGGTGACCTCAGGGACACTCAGGACTCATGCTAACTGAGCCAGGGTTGTCCAATCCTTCAAGGGTCACTGCGTGTTCAACAAGGAATTCGTCTACAGTTAAACAGTCCTTATTGACTTAAGTTCAGCAATACTTATTTTAAGTTCTGAATGATTCCTAAATACATACTCTGCTGGGACTAAGAATTACTAAATGTTATCCAAGTGCTCAGTACTTTACTGAATTACAGCTCAGTGTTCATTGAAGGGACTGATACAAATTGAAGGTACTACCGGACTACCTTCTTTGTGATATCTGACCAATATAAATCAACAATTGCACCTAATTCTCATGTCAGTCTTTTACTCTTAAATCAGACAATGGGACACAGAAGACACATCTTCTTGGATCAGAAACATGGATTTGAAATGACTGAGAAGAATATATTTCTTATGTAAAACCTGAAATTGAATTAAACATGTTTCTTTTATGATGTCATAAGCTGAATTGAAAATTTTTATTAAATTGTTTTAGTGGTCAAGTTCCCTGGTTAATAAAAAATAATTTCCTTTTGAAAGTGATTTGCTGATCTACAGCTAAAAGCTCACAGACTTGCATTAGTTTACTTTATTGATATTTATAAGGAATTCAGTTTATGGATGGGGGGATGTTGAAGTTTGAATTTTTAAGTGTTCACAATTGTGAAATACAACATTGCTTAGCTCTTTGCATATAACACTGTGGTGTCTTAGCTGCTAAAAGTCTATCTCCCGTGTGGTGGTAGCTCTGTATAAGTGATTGCTATAGATTTATAGAGCAGGCTAGAAATCTAATTCTAAACTTTGTCCAGAGAAATCCATTGTTTTCAGATGGAAATCAAGAACCTTTTCTATTGTTCAAGTCACTTTTTGAAAAGGGAGGCTGAGGAACCATAACACCAGCAGAGCTGTGGCCCTTAGAGCAAGCTGAGAAGGTGGCCCTGGACTTAGGAATTCCCCCATGCAGAAAGAGCATAAAGTTTGCAAAAGCCAAGACTGAAAGCCAAACACTGAAAGCAAATCTGGACAATGGTTAAATATATAGTAATAATTAGAGAAGTGTTATAGACCTAATTAATATATTGTAGAATGTAAAAAAAAGCCCTGAGCACAGCTAGGTGAAGCTGAGGTGTTTTTTGCTCTGATGATGTCTCCTTTACTAGAACCTCTAAGCCCTTGTTGACCCTTGAAGATTTTTGTCTTAGCTGTATGGACAATAATTTATTTGCGAATCACTCCATCTAGCAAATCACCATCATGTCCTCTAAAGGTGCTTTTCATTAAGGCTAATTATTTTACTCTAGGGGCCTAATGCTAACAAAAATGTTATACAGGAATACATTGTTCTTAATATCAAGAAAATCCTTTCTGAAATGAGCAACATATATAACATCCCAGCTCCTTGTCCAGGGTATTCCTATTCAGAGATAGCATGTAATTTAGATGTGTACTACACAAATAAAACATTTTGCTTGCATGTTTTATGATTTGCATTATGGAGAGATAAGAAGCTAGATCATCCTGAAGTTTCAGTTTGTTTTAAAAGCAAAGCAACACTCCTCCATCAACATTTATATCTCTGCACTTAAATCAAAGCTTAAAATTGAGATATCATCTAGAAACTGATCACATGGCTCTCTTCATACCTGCGCACATTTTTATTTTCATGCCTTTAATAATGATACATTAAAAAATAAGTTTGGTGTAAGAAAAAGAAGTAGTTTTGTAGGGTTTTTTGTTTTAAATTAAGTTTTATATTCTTCCACCAGAAAAATATTAGAACATATATCTCCTTATGACAGCTATCTAGTGTCTATTTAAAAAAAAACTCTCTAAATTGTTGTCCATACGGTCATTTTTATCGGCAAGCACCTTCAGGAATGTGGTGTTGATACGTCACAAATTCACTTTGTTTTGGTTGAAAAAGTTTTCTATATCATGAAGAACTCAGTTGTTGTAGTAAGATTACTCTGCAAGAAAATTATCTCAACAGAACCTTTATCCCAGTAATACGTTATATTAGCTGTTCAACACTGAATGTGATGGATTAGTATTAATTAATATTTTTTCTTCTTTATTGCCATAAGAACCATAATTAGAGGTTACCTCACCAGTAAGTCAGTCAACATGGAAATGAAAGAAAACAGGTTGTCTGCAAGGCAGATCATGCAACATCAAAGGGATCAGTATGACTCCAATTTTGTAAACTAAGTTTTGGAAACTATCCTTTCCCAGTCCATTGTTTTATGAAGTCAGAGACCAGATCATTTTCAAATGGTGGCTATGTTTACCATGTTTTCTCATAACTTCTGCTTTATATATCACTGTTGATGTGTTCCTCATATCATCTGAGATGGCTAAATAAATTCCTATCTTGTGAAATTATGTCTACAATCATAGGAATGTTCTCTTTTATATCACAGAGAATATAGTGAAATGGAAAGCAGCTGGATAGACCAGCATACTTGTGAAAAATCATGATCATGAACTAAGAGAGGTAAAGCAAGCAGGGAGATTGCAGTGGTACACTTCCTTTAATTGTCATGCATATGGATACTCTTGGACACCATGTTGAGAAGCACAGGGTGGATGACAGGATGCATGGGTAACATTAAGGTAATTGAGAATTGTCTATAGTGTTTGTCAGCTATGTAGCCCTATTGTCTGGGATTTTTCTTTCCCATTCAATTATTTTTCTAGATATTATATAACCAAATATGTATGTTTGGTTTGGTTTGGGTTTTTTTGTGTGGGGTTTTTGTTTTGTTTTGTTTTGTTTTGTTTTGTTTTACTTCAGCAAAACAGTAGTGATTCATATAGTGCAAAAACTAGGAATCACCATGTTCAGGGTGATTACTTATTTCCATCAGTACCACTTAAAAATAGAAGGCAAAATCTTTACTAATATAGTGAGTAGGTGTCAGGATTTGACTGTAAAGGTTGGAACTATTCCTGCTTAACCTGATGGTATATTTAAGAGATAAAATTATTGTATTGGAAATGCCAAATGACAATAAATTTAAAAACTTAAATTGTTTACTAAGTATGTATCTGAATAAAGAGGTACAGAACAGTGAGAGTCCAATCTGATCTAGATAAGGAAAAAACATTTACTCACATTTTTAGTTTCTGACAGTTTGTCCACCCATCTGAAGTACCAAGATAAATGGGAGGAAATTATCATAAATGTGTTATGATGACAAAAGCAATACAGAATGATGAAATGTAAATTAAATAAAATGTGTATCACTACACTGACTTGTGTAATACTCTTGTAGAGTTGTTGGATTGCAGAAATATTAGGTATTATCATATTTAGCTATTTTCCTCACTAAGAAAAGAACAAAGATTTGACAGGAAGCCATTTCAGGCTTTTGATACTGTAGACCAGATTTAGCTGCAGGAAAAGAGCCAACACCCAGGATCAGGGATTTGTATGAGATACAAAGAAGGAATTTCAGATGCTGAAAAATGGTCTGAGAGGTCAAATGGACTTAAATCTGTAAAAAGTGGACCTAATTTTAGTGTATTAACAAATCTCAATTTAGATATAACTATTTATGAGAAAAATTAGGGGCATAAAAGGATGAAGAGTGGTGATCAAGGAGATGCCTACATTAGGCATAGAAAATGCTCAGGAGAGGAGCTGAGACAAAAAATATCCTGAACTATCTCCTGTAGTTTAGTCCCTACATCAAACTTTTCCCATAAAGAAGCCAAAACAAGAAGATTTGCTTCTTTACCTTTATATCTTTAATCCCAGACAGAACACTCTGCTAGTGGTTAGGAAGCAAAATCTTAATTACTGTCCTGCTTCAGAAGATACAACAAGTTTTTGCACCTCATTTAATACTTAGCCCAACCAGCTGTAGTCATTAAATATGTGGGACCTTTAGATTTTCCTGCATACAACTATGATCTCTATGATGATTATTATTAAACCAGGAAGGCAGAATGAAAATGAGTGGGACTCAGTGATAAAGCACAAGAAGACATTCACATCAGAGGCTAAAGACAAACTTGGGCTTCAGGCCCTCACATCAGTGAGCACTTAATATAAAGCAGTCAGTCAGGGACACAAACTCCCAGCATCAGTTGGTAAGTTATTTTAAAGAGAAAACAAAACAATGCTGCCTCCCGACAGTCTCTGAATGTAAAGAAGCTTGCTTTTGGAAAGTAGGGTTTTCCAAATAATTATCTTCAAAATATTTCTTAATATTTCATGGGGGTTTTCCCTAAGTTTATATGATGGTATCTTATATTGTCATCAGCATAGTCAGTATCAGACTTAAAAAACACAGACTAATGTTTTCCACACAGTGTAGGTCCCTTTATTTACCTAGTGATTTTGATATTAAGGAATAAAGATAAACATGATTTTTTGATTGGAGCAGAAAAGAATAGAAACCAGTCTCTTGCCTTTTTTTTTTCTTTTTTTTTCAAGATCATGCACATCTGGTAAGAGGAAAACATTGTGGAGTTCCCTCTTAAAACACTGGCAGCACAGCACACTACAAAAAAGGCAAGAGGCTGGATACATAGTCTTAACGAGGATTTGTTTGTTCATTTGTCTATTCTCTATGAAAACAAAAAGGGCAAGAAAGCTGCTTAAAATCAACATAGAGGCCCCACAAAGTCTGACTATCAACATTGCGGATCAGTCTTGCATTTTCACTTGTGCTGAACATCAGGAAAATATAGATTTCTAACATTTTTTTTTCCCTCAGTCTCATTTCTTACCCTTCTTGCAATCTTTTCCATAGTAATCTATGATTCCATCTAAGGAGATGCAGTCTGTTTGAACCAGTTAGAGTTTGGAAATTAGAACTTTTCAAGTTTTCATTCCATCTGTGACACTGTCTGTCTACAGACTTCAGAAAAATTATTACCCTTTCTGTCTCAGATTGCTCATCTACAAAATGGCTGCAAGTGATCTGACTCTGCTTGTACCTCAACACTCTCCATAACCCACACTGTAGGCATTCTTTTTTCCCTAAGCAGGAAATGCAGAGGTGACAAAGCAGGTTCTGTCATAGTGTCATGATATTTTGATGAAATAACAGCACTGCATATACTACAGCTCTAGAGGACTTATTGAGTTTACACTACATATAGTAATGATTTCGCCTTTTCTTTCCCCCAGGCAAACCAATTTAAAAAAATATAGTGAAGAAAAAATTAGTGAATGGTTCTGTTGTACATTTTAAACTGAGATAAAAATGTTGGATTCACAGCCTGTCTGTAAATTGCCTTCAAGGGAGTAGGGCACTAAGATATAGAAGTTCTATATACCTTTGTCAATGTTTAGTGTCAGGGCCCACTGCTAGACCTATAACAGATTCTCTGTTAAACCACCTCCCTACCAAAAGAGGAAGAGGAAGGGAATAAGGGAGAGAGACTTACGGATTAGAAAAGGAAACTAGAAAAGCTTTAATTAAAATGGTAATAATAAAGGGAATATGTACAAACCTAGTATTGAACCCCCCCATTCCCCAACCCTCCCCCATGGCAATTATATCACTGTCACCACTGATGCTGTGGAGCAGGCACTGAGGAAGTCCCAGACTGGCCTCATCAGCAAAAGGGAATTGGATTCAGGAGCTGGATTCCAGAACTGGATTCAGGAACACATGGACAGGATCAAAGGCAGAACAGACAGAGCAGTTAACCATTGAAGAAGAAGCTTGGCCCTCTTGATCTTTCAACTTTATACTGAATATGACATATATGGGATGCAATACCTCATTGGTCAGTTTAGGGTCACCTGTCCTGTCCATTCCTCCCCAGAGGTGCAGCATTTTACTTTCTGCATCCCCAGCATGGCACACAAGATTTAGCAGTGACCATGGTCTACACACCAAGCCTTGGTAGTAACTCTGTTAAGTGTTATCACTGCTAGAAGCAGACACTGTCTGCAAAAATATGTTAACCTCAGAAAGTGCAGTTAATTAGAAAAGACTGAGCTGAGAAGTAAAACCACTGAACAGAATTAGTTCTGTTCTAACTCAAACCAGGACAAACTTACAAAAGACCATAAAATATGTTTAGATTTACAAAACTCAGCTTTTAACTTATATATTTCTCATTACTGTTTCTTGTCTGTCTTGCATTTTCCTTACTGAATATCGTTGCTGGAAAAGAGAAAGATTAATACTGAACAAAAATGCAAACAATACATTGAAAGGTCAAAGTATTATAATTGGAAAATATGTTTTCCAAGTTATAAAAGGCAGATTCGCTCCAATTCTGCATTCTTTATACAGGGTTCTTAATATTGCATGACAATGTAACAGTCTGATTGTTATCTTTCTGTAATTTTAATGTAAGTTTAATGTAATTTATGGGGTTCAACAACATACTTGTCAAGATCTATACATTTCAGTATGTGTATTACAAACATTCCCAAGGAGGCCAATGGTTTCACTTTTTTCAAGGTCATTAGAGCAACAAAGTCTGTCCTATCTCAAAGCAGCACAATGGAACATTTGAAGTAAGATACGAGTTTCACCAGATGTAGATATTAAAGATGCCTTATCCTTTCTGTCTGTAATTTCTTGTTTTTCAGGCACACCTGGAAAACTCAATCATGAAAGAATGTGGAAAATAAACTTTATTTTTGTCATTAAAAGTAATTGCTGCAGATATCGATAAGGGGCAATGCAGGGACAACAGAACTATAAGAGTCTCACCCAACTCTATTCTGGTGAAAAAAAGAAAATGGGGTACCTTACTTGATGGTCTTCTCTCTGAACATTTATGCAGAATAAGCCTGCAGTTCTCTCTTTACTTGGTGGAACATTACTTTTTGTCAGTATTTCCTTAGAGTGACAGTGGCCATCTTCCCCACATACAAATTGTTAAGCAGTGAACACTCATAATTTCCCTTAATCTTCTTCTGTGGCTTACTAGGGGCTTTCTTCATTCTAAGCTACCTATCTGAGGCTATACGGCTGTTAAAAAAAAGTTACAAGCAAAAAGCTACCCCCTCTTGCTGAAACAACTTTACAGTAGGGTAATGTCCAGCAGCAATGTGAAGTTGTGATTTCCTGAAGTTCCAAGAGCTGGATTTGCCTGAATGCTAAAACCATTTTGTAGCCTAAAATTCAAATAACTGTTTGTCACCAGCTAGTTCTAACAACCTATTCACTCTAGTGCTTTGGCACTAGACCATTTAGAAAACCTCAGACACTTTTAGAAATCAAGCTGTCAGTGTGATTCAGCTTCAAGAAATTATGCCTTGGCTTTGTGCAGCAGTGTTATTTATGAGTACATAAACATTAAAAAGCAATATATTAGGACACTGCATACTCTAGTAAAACTAGGTATACATATTGTTATGAATAGGTGTACTTATAAAGGAAGCAGATTCAGTATGTGCTGCTTTCCTAACAGTATTTGAGACCTAAACACGTGCATTTTTTGCGGACACATAAGTATTTGGGCAACTACACCCATTCCCTTATTAACCATAAATGTGGCCTGACCTCGTGCTGGAAATTCTATAGTGGTTAAGATGTGCAATCTATTCAATGAACTGAATTAATGAAATAGTTTGCTTCAAAGAACCTGAAAACATCATATTTGCATACTGAAAGTTCAAATATTTTCACTGAAATTACACTGTATACAGTGATTGTCCTTGAATAATTTTTTATCCCATTTGTGTTGCATGGTTGTGGTAGCTACATACCTTAGGTGTGAACTCTTTACAAAAGCCCTGCCTGCTTTAAAGAGCACAGGTTTCTGAGGGTTGGGGATGTGCTTCCTTTTTAAATTTTGAAATTATGAAGCTATAAGGTGTCTAATTCCCCAAGAGAGACACTGGAATCTGGCAATTCTGCCAGCTTCAGAAAACATGTCTGTATGCTCATTCATCTAAAGTTTACAAGCAGATTCAAAAAAGACAAAAAGCCAGTGGTGGCCTCATTACACCAAAATCAGTGGGGTTACTCACTTTTCCTGCCGCAAGGATCTGCCCTCCTGACCCCTCACCTATAAACAGCTGACTGGTAGTAGAAAATCCATGCAGATTTTTGCACAGGCCCAAATGTGCCCTTCATTTATATAAACTGCAAAGTCAAAAATCTTGTATTTTAATATAAATAGAAATCACTAAAGAAATACATAAAAAGGAATGAGATGTAAGGTTATTAACACTGTATGCAGGTAGTGTCTGGCTTCAACTTTCTTAGAAGCAGGGGATGAGGTATTTTGGTATGGAGAATTCCTGAAGAATCTTTATTTAGGTAGCATATTTTCTGTTTATTAACACAAGATGTTTGTGTATCATTTGCTATTTTGATTGTATCATAACCATTTTATACCATTTTTGTCTTTTACCTTGTATATGAGTAGCACTGTAAATTTGGACTTCTTCAGATACTGAGTTTCTAGTGCAAACACTGATTTACTCTCTGAGAGACATTCTCAAACCCAACAACCTATCTTTATTTCTTAACGTCTCACTGTAGGAAGGGTGGGAATCAATAACCAACAAAAAGACATTGTTATTGTGGATTATGGAAGCATAATTACCTATTAATAAAATTTAGATCTAATCTATTTTTCTCAGTAGCTGAGGCACTGAAGGTTTATATATTTACAAATGAAAAGTAACACCTTAAGGTTTCTGGATTAAATTGATATTGCCTGAAGGACTCCAGTGTGAAATCTTTGAAACATCCTACTTCTCAAACACATTGTCATAGAAAGCACTGCTGATTTTCACTGAAATCAATATTGCTTAAGCATACCATCAGCTCAGTTTCTGCCAACTCAGCTTCCACAAAGTTATGTATTTAAAAACTATGTATTTATATTTCTTGATGCTTTCCACAGAAGTAATTTAATCTAATTATTATGATGGTTACATGAGCTTAGGTTTTAAGGGCTGAAGACACAAAATAAAACCAAACTGCAGAAACCTGAAAACCAGCAGGGCTTTCCTTCCACCTTATCAGTTTTAGTAAACCTTATTTCATCACCTCTACCTAGACACATTATTGTTAAGAGAGTAAGAAATATTGGGGAGAGATCCCTTGATGAACTATAGAAGCTAAGTTCTGTTATATATACCACATTTCTAAAACAAAAGAATGGCATGAATAAATTGTATTAAGTTTCTATGGGTCAGTAGAATTGAAATTACATTGATAAGGATAGAAGGGAGAATTGCAACTCCTGAAAGCATTTGATGGTATGCTGGGTAGTAAATTAGTTTACATGTTTGATTAAAACCTAAATAGATGTGCAATAGAGATTGATGTCCTTTTTGCTTATTTAAAAAAAAAAAAAATCTATATTCAATATCTCAATTTACTTTGTAAATGAGGGATTAAGATGACACAGAGGTACTTGTAAAAAGATTTCTCAAATACCTCATTTTTTCCTTGTCTATTTTGTGACTCTTATCACTCATACTTGTTTCATTTTGCATAACTTAAATTTTTATCTGGCTAACTGGGCATATAATTGTTCTTTTATGCAACAAGGTTCTAATATATATCTGAATACATTGATAAAGGAGGGAGAAAAGTAGACAAAGTTACTGGATAGGTTAATGGTGATGGGGATTATCTGAATTCTGGAAACACATCCAAGGCACTGCACAGTAAACTTAATGGAAAATCTCACAATGACTTTTTCTTGGAGAGCGGACACACATGTGTTATAGTCAATATGATTTAGGAAAAATAACAAACAAAACACATACTACACTTTGAAAGTCATTGAAGAGATACAAAGTTCAGTTAAGTAAAGACAGTGGTCAATAATAGAGAATCTTTTGCTGGTTTTGTCATCCTTGAGAACAGAACTGTGAAGAAAAATGGACAGGGTCAATAAAGGTCCACATGCTAGAAAATCTCCACTGAAACTGCTTTATGGAAAAAAACAACTGCTGTCCCACAAAGCCAGAAAGAAACCCTTTACAGCCATTATTTGAGCAAGACTTTGCTCACTGAATATTTAGTTTATTCAGTGCAGGAGATCCAACAGCAGAGTTTGAGGGCTACTATTCAGCTCTGTTTTAAGCTGATGATTAGAGCATTTTCCTGGGCGGCTGAATGAAAGTAGGAAACAACATTTTGCTACATTACATCTGAGTTTTCTTGACACCTCCTGTGGTCATATAGGCAGTTCTGTATAGGCATCCGGGAGTCTTAGTCCCAAAACCAAACCACCACACCTGATCTAAGACCTGCTCTACAGAAATTTTTCAGATTAGTACAATTTAAGTATTATTCTCTCATGTGCAAACTACTTGAAACTATCTCACATATTCTGTGAGGTGAAAACATATTAATGGATTATTTTGATGGAGATGCTTGCAGGCAGTTTGTTTGTCTTTGCTCAACTTTTGTATAGGAGTTAGGACACAGGACTCTGCACAGCAGACTTCCATAGAGAATGGGATGCCTAGAAATTGAATGGGATTTACACCATTCTATGGTGTGCAGGTGTGCACGTTGCCCACAGCTTCAGCCCCAGAACTACAACTACATAGGCTACAAATGTTAATTTTTTGAGTTCAAAATCAATTTAGTTTAAATCCTGTAAGACAGTAAATCTGTTTGTGTGCAGAAAATCTGAGATGACCAAAATCTGAGATAAGACTCCACAGAACTAGATAAAGAAGCTGATTATTCTGTTCTATTTCATATCAATAATTATTCTGCCTCCTCTCCTTCTTGCTCACACAAAATGCTCAAGTCATAGTATTTGTAGCTTGGTCTTGTTTAAAATTTCTCCATTTGGTTAGCAAGGAGTAAAGTACAGCTTGTTATCCAAATATTTAGACAGAAGAGTCTTACATTCATGGAACCTTGATATGTGAATGGTTTGTGATATTTTCATTGCATATTGACTGCTACATCATCCTGATTAAGACTGATGATGCCACTACAAAATCTACACTTTTTAAGTTCTCTGCTTGGGTGCATTGTGACCATGCTGTATTTTGTTATACACCACCTAGAATCTTTTCAAACAAATGCAGTTAATTAAAATACTTCTGGTTTTGGAGCTTTCTGATTTCAACACCCATTTTTCCCTGCTCAGTCTCATTTTACACCACATCTGTCAAACCTGGAACTACAGAGTTAAAATTTAAACTGAAGTATTTTATATAACTGATGATTTGATTTTATTCTTGCTGTTATGGCCTCATGAGAAAGCTTCATCTCTAGTTTAAATCAAGTTTGAAATTGGGCTAAGTAGCAACTACAACAGGTATATTTTACTGCTTCAGACCCTAAACTTGTGAAAATATGTGCAATGGGACCATTCACAAACTAAAGAAAAGCATATCCTTTAAGCACTGAACTAATAGGACTATTTATATGGAGGAAGTAAAGCATGTTTGTAAATGAAATGTAGATGTGTTTGCAGGATGAAAGCCTAGCAAAATAAAGTTCATATATTCCACCAGTTCAGCAGTTATTGTGAGTACTATCATAGCACAATAGCAGAAAAGTTTAAAGCACTTTGTGATCAGTGAGCTCCCTGGTTTGAGAACACTGGAAAATAATAGTCAGAACTACAAGTGTTTGAAATTGATATGACTATTAAAGTTAAGGGGCAAAACCCATTGTAGTTTTCAAGATTAGGTTCTGATTACCTGAATGTACAAATGTTGAAGACTTGCTAATTCTTCCTTAACTGAACTGCACTCTGCATAATTACATAATTCCTCTTCTGATTTCTACCAAAAGTTTAACTGTGAATATAAAGTGTAGGTTTTTTGTGTGTGTTTCTTTATAGCACATTAAAAGGCTGTAATTTATAAGCATTAAAAAAAAAAAAAAAGTAATCTTTAAAAAAAAAAGTCATCATTATAAATGAAGAAAAGCATGTGTGTGTGAATATTTTCTGTTCTTCACTGACTGATGTAGAAGTAAATGTTTTGAACTCATATTTGCATTTCTTGTGAAACATCTTTTCCACTCCCAAGGTACTCTTAATTATATTAGAAAAAAATAAGCATATACAGGACAACATTTTTGGTACCAATGAGTGTCATTTTGTAAAAATTGCTAGATTACTCAAACGGATACAGTTTGATTTACTATACACAGTACCTTATTAATGAGATGTGAGACCAGATATGCCATAGTGATTTAGAAGCAAAGAGGATCTAATTAAAAGTTCCTTTATCTTTTCTATTCAGAGAATCACCTAACTGTCCTTTCACAGGAAACATTATCAAATAACAAATCTAGTAAATTGTTCTACTGTACATCAGGATGTTCCCAATTAGCTCTCTAAAGCATCTTTCCCAATCTGAAATAGACTATTACCCAAACCAAGGCAATTAACTGCTGAACAATTAATTATTTGTCACAACTCTATATACATATTCACCCACTTTCCAATTACAAACCCAAGACACGCCCATTTAAACTGTGACAGTAATATGCAATAAACTAGCTCAGAGTTCAGCTGAAGGAAAAAAGTGTATTTATATAAACAGTTTTACCATGTTGCATAAAAAAAGTACTGAAAAACATTGGCAATTTTTGTACAAATTGATGAGTTCTCAACTTCTTAGCAGTTGCCTCAGCATGCTTGGCTAAAATGAAGGTGCTACATGAATTGATTTCAGTTGGTGCAGTAACAGCACTTTCCAGAGGTTCCATGTGCACATGGAAAAACATGTACATGAATGATTAGTAATATATTACATGCTAAAATTGCCTGGTACTCCATATTGTAAGACTGAGTTTTCATCTGTTAATAACTTGGAAAAAAAGTCTTTTGAATTGAAATATTCCATGCTGAGCTTTAGCCTTGGGGTGACCTTTTTTTTTTAAAATTTCAGCAAAACATCTCATCTGGTTCCAAGAATGAGGCCAGTTACAAACATAAGTTTTTGTCCATGTGAGAAAAGTCTGGTAAAACTTTATTTTTCACTAGAGTCCTCATTCGTTGGAGCAGGGACCTGACATGCTACAGAATGATGGCTTGTGGGGCAAGAATATAACTTACTCCTTTTGAACAGTAGCAAACATCATAATTCTGCAGGCTCTAAATATTTAGAATAATTGCCTTTTATGTTTTCTTAAACTTGTGAGAGGACAGAGAATGATTCCCAAAGGTTATATTTGCCTTGGGCATGCCTCAGCTGAGTGGTTCCTGTCACAGTTGGGCCTCACATGTCTAACCTCTACCTAGTTGTGATAGATCTGGCTCATGGGGATGGATTTTATGGAGCCAGACCTCCAGGCAAGCAAGGGAACAAGACAGGAGCAGGTCTATTGTGTGGAGAACAGAAAGGTAAACCCATTAAAACAAGTACAAATATTATATTTCTCAAATGAAATTAATCTACAACACATTGTGAACTGATGTTCTCACAATCTGTTCTTGCAGATGTATCTCTGGAGGATTAATATCTCTGGCTGGGTGGAGCTAAGTCTTGCTCAAAGGCAACCTTTTTCATACTCTAGTTCAAGCAACCAGGAGGCAGAAGTTTTTGCAGACATCCTTTGTGCCAAAGATGCATTTGTCAGGAATAGAAGAAACCAGGGAGGTGGGGAGGGGTAGAAAGTGTTTGTGAAAATCCAAGGAAAGGGGAAATGGGACTCTGCAAATGACTGGAAATGAAATGGAAAATCAAAGATTCTAGGAAAACTCCTTAATGTATCACACATTCTTCTGAAGTTTTATGCAAAGCATGGGAAAAAATTATGTGGAGTATGGAGACACGAGACTAGGACTCAATGAGCAAGAACACAGAGACAACACTGGAAAAACAATGGAGATTGAGACTGTGTAGATTGAAAAACAGTTGGACAGAGATCAGAAATAGAGGTGAGGCAGAGACAGGGAAAAATCATTAATAAACTGGCTGGGATAGATGAAATCTTTCTTGGAAAAAAGTGAATGGAAGAGGGTACTACTCTTAAACTTTGGATTTGAACTCCAGACTTGAAATCTCACATCTCTGTTGTTACCTAAGATCTGTAAAATCTGAAAGTAAAGTTTCAAATTCTTTTCTAACATTCCACATCGGAGATAAGCAGGTGAACCTTACACAGTCTACTTAAGTGACAGATTCCTGTGGGACTTAGGGGGTCTTAAGGGTCCTAATGTCAAGAGTGATTGGTGTGGGCATAAAGACACATTAAAACATAAAGACACCTTAACAGCCTTGCTGAGTCCTCTCTATTTACTAGGAAATTATCTATTTGATAACATTTTGTTAACATGAGTTTTTAAAATCATGCACTCATTCAGGGGATGTGAATATTAAGGATGTCTTCACATTCCTGATTCATTCTTCTTCTGAGTATTTATTTTATTTTTTCTGCAATGACAACTAATTCTCTACATAGATGCTGTACATCTTTCAGGTCACAGGATACATTTGTTACAGGAATAAGTATTTCTGAGTGGGGGATATTACTTTGATAAATCATTGTGAAAAGAAAGGAATAGTTATGAAGCACTAAAATATTAACTGTGATGGGTGCCATAGCACCTTTTTGGAAATTCATAACTCCTTCATTACAACGATGAAGGACAAAAAGCAAAAACTTAACAGTTAATAATTAAGAGATGTCATGCAGAAAACCCTAATTTGTGAGACAGTGGTTCAGTATTTTATCATAATGCTGCACACAAAACCACAAATAGACAAAAGGTATTTATAACATTTTCCTGGACATCCTTTAGGGCTAATATTAGCATTCTCTAGTGCTAAAAGTAGTTATTGAATATACATTTGATACACATAATATTGATATGTACATGTATTTTTGCATATGAAGTATCATAATCAGTTAACACATGATAAAGAACCAACAGCTATCAGCTGATCTGATTACATGACACCAGCAAAGACAGGCACTCCTCCATACACATACATGTACCTCCATAATGAAGCATGCATTTTTTGCCTATCTATACTATTTTCAAGTTATTCACACTTCTTACAATGACCTGCAAGATACTTTTTTCCTTTCCACCAAATTGTATCTCAAGGCCTGTCCAATAGAAGAACACTTTATAGTGTGAAAGAGATGAGTTAAAGTAGACAAATGGCACTCTTTTTATAACCAATAAAAAAAATTACCCAATAAATAATTACATAAACATAGTGTACAGTTCTTTAACTTCATCTTTTTGCACACTGCGTAATTTTTTTTTTTTTGTTTGTATGATATTTAGCTTGGACCAAACTGTTAGGGGCACTGACTCTATTTTTGCACTTGCAACAATTCATATATGGAACACTTAGCAGCTGTGGCCCCTGTTGTCATAATAAAAACCAGTGCATCTGGAGCTGTTTAAGTGACCAGTGTAATTTGACTAAATCTCTCAATTTTCCAGAAAATGTCCTGTACATCATGTTCTTCTTAGGCTTCAGATGCCATGGAAACAGTCTATTTTTCAATATTTTCACAATTCTTTTCCAGTCTGGTCAGAAAAAGGAAGAGCAAAGGCAGTACAAAGCACAGCACAAACAGGCAGCTGGAATCACTGGTTACAGAAATTTACACATGACTAAGTATAGAGTTATGGATCCTTCAAGAGCTTAATGAGATTTTATGCTCTTCAGAAAGATGTTTATCAATCTAGGTCAATCATCATTTGAGTATCAAAGTCTTAAAAGTGTCTTACCACAACATATCTTTGATTTGGAGGAGGGATTTTTTCTTTTTGGTGCTAATACAGACTTCAAGTTATGAACATCTAGATCTGAATTTAAAACAACTCCAAACTAAATTTATTTCATTGATATAGTCTGGAGCTTTGTATTCATAGCAATATTGACTGATCTGTTAAACACAAATATTACATACAGCAATCAATAGTGAAGTATTGATTAAAAGAGAGAACTTAAAAATTTTGGTGAAATTTAGTGAAAATACAAAACATCTAAAATATGAATTGGGGAAGTTAGTTTTAAGTAACATTGTCCTTGTTTTCCCCTCTCCTTCTGTTAGTGTGGAACCACCTGAACAGTTGGTCCTCCAAAGGCAAAATTAAAGGACTGAAGATATACTTTGTTTGAAAAGAGAGGAGAGGAAGGACAATGTAAAGATGAATGGGTTAAGAAAAGAAATAATTTTTACAAAAGAATTGAAAAAAAAATCCAAACAGTCATAGTTAATTGGTCCTGACTATTCAGCATGCAACAACCGTAACAGGAAATTGCAGAAATTTAGATACTTTATAGACTTACCAGGCAGACAAAAAGATGACATATTTTCAGGGAGTGATATCTAGAATTAGCATTCAGCTTAATAGATATCCCAACATTGAAATGAAGACACTCTGCACTAGATCTGGACTCGCATAAAAAATCAGTTTGGAGGTTATTTGAGGAAATACTTTGCATGTAAAAGGTCAAATGGTTTATAATACATATTATTCTCAGTAGTAAGTAAAGAATATTTAATCTAGTGAAGGAGCAAATGTATACTTCTCTTAATGAAAATAGGCATATTATCTCCTAAGAAAAGTTGATTAAATTTTAATGTGCTTTACGGATAGGAATATACTAGGAAAAATGGAGAAAATGGAAATAATCATGCTGCTAACAATCAAAACCTTTGCAAACATAAATTCTTCAACATTAAAGAACATGAAAGTTCCATGCCTTCAAACATAAGCCCAGGGTAAAATTACTATGAAATGCATAACAGAAAGTTCTAGTGCAGAGTGCTTACATCCAGAGGCTCTTCTGCCTCACCCAAGTCAAATCTTGCTACATATCTACTCTTCTTTTTTTTTTTTTCCTTTTTTCATTTGATCAAAATCTCAGAAGAGAACTCAGTGGACTCAAAAGCATACTGAACTTCCTGAGTTCAAGAGCATATACACCAACACACCACACTTTTATACAAAGTAACTTTTGAGCCTAATTAAAAAGACATTGCTTTTTCTTTTTCCTGTTCTTTTAACACCTGCTAAATTCACAATTCTTGGTTTTGTGTTTGTTTTGTTTTGTTTTTTGTTTCCTCACCCTGAAATGGGCTTTGATTAGTCACAACATAACAGACATTCTGAATTATGCTATGAAGTGCATGCTGCAGAATGTAACAACTGATACAGCTGCATAGATATACAGCACAATTCAGCAGGTTGAGACTCGAGTGGACTACAGTGGTGAATAAGTACACCTTTCATCTACATACCACTTTGATGTTTCTGTTTTAGTAATTTTCACATACGAAACCTTGCCAAAAATACTAGGTTCACTTGATTAGTAAAACATAGTAAAACTTAATAAAAACATAAATTACTAAATTATTGTCTGAAGAGTTTGTTTCTTGAACCTGTCTTGAATTTTGGTCTTATTTAACCCATATCAAAACAGGGTTAATTTGAAATACTAAAGAAGTTTCATATACTAATTCTGTAACATCTGCATTTCAATGAACATGCATGATAAGAGGAATGCCATGACTGTGGAATAATCTGTATTTTGTCTTTTGTTTTCGTAAAGAATTATACATCACCAAAAAAAAAAAAATCTGCTTCAAAAATATACATGTATATAATAGACCAGTTAAAACTTTTTTTTAAATGTATTTGCAAGACAGGTTTTCAAATTGCAGCTTCTAATAAGTGAACAAAATATTGAATTTATATTTTTTTCACATTTTCAAAAGAATGTTTCAGCACTGCAAAAGCAATAATTTTTAATATATTTTTAAATGAGATATATTTGTGATACAGAGTTTGATAAAGCATCATTTTCTGCCACATATTTTTTTTATTATTGGTTATGCTCATTTTTTGTTATCAACAAAGTTTTAATTCCTATAACTAGTGATCACTGAAAGCAAACAACTCACTAAAACCTATAATTATCTTACTAATAATTTTTTAAAGAGTTTTATTTTTTAAGTGCTTCAGCTCTTAGAAATATACAGGATGCTGGAACATTAAATGTTTTGGCTTGATATTACAGTCACTACTTTAATAACTGAGGTGGAACCTCCTGTCTGGAAGCTGCTAAAATGCAGCTAATTCTTAAAAATAATTGCAGTGATAGTCTGAGAACAACTTTTCAGTAATTATCTCCTGTCAGCAGCAGCTACAGAATGAGGAAAAGGTGCAGAGTCTTTTATATACATCACATTGGTTTCTGCCAGGAGAGTTTTGACATATGTAAGTATATATGAGTAGCCTGTCTAGTATTGTTTGCATTTATTTTTTATAAAAAAAACCTTGGCATTAGAACTGATATGAGATTAGACTGAACCTTGGAGGAGATGGCCTCCATTTTCTGCCTCAGGTTACATGACCCAGACTACTCATAAGTAAGAGACAGAATGGGAGCAACCACCTCTTGGGACTCAGTTCTGATGTACAGAACTGTATTTTTATAGTAACAACATACAAAGGTTAATTCTGTTTCTTTATTGCATGATTTTGTTCTCTACATAGTTGTACCACACAGAACCTATCATCCTCACTAAGATGAACAAAAAACCAGGCTGGAGCTGCCTGTGTGCCTAATCATCTGAAATGTCATAGTAAAGGACAGTTCAAATAGATGAAACAGAATTACTTAAAAAACCCCAGAAAGTTGGTTTGGTTTGTAATACAAAAGAATGCACAGAATCCTCAGTGGGAAATAAGAGCAGGCCAGCTACTCTGCCTGTAAAGTCAGTGCCTACATCTGGTCTGGATCTTGGATGCTTTTTAACATCAGCAAAGTTATTGGGTAGCATAACATAACCTTGAAGTCTGTAACCAAGATGGGTTAGCAGACCAATGAGGATATGTCAAGATGAAAGTGGCAAAATTGTTTATTCAGGTGATCTCTGAAACATTTGAAAGGAACGCTGCAAAGCAGATGGACCCAGTCAAGGAGGACAGAGGGGCTTATCTGCTGTTTGGTGTCAGCTGCTTGCAGCATAATGCCATCATCTTGATTTTAACACCTACTCCCAGCTGTATCCCCTACATCCATGTGTGCTTATGCTAGACACAGCCTTAAAAATAATAATAATAAAAAAATCCATAGAAGTGTGCATAATTTCTCTTAGATGACATTCTTTTCACTCCCAGTTGCTTTTTCCATGTCTCAGAGTACACCACAGAATCCTTCCAATCAGAATTTTTCTGTCTCTCTCAAAAAAACCTCAATAAACAAGCTGCCCGGCACTTCTAGATTTTATGTTGTCAAAATGGAATCAATTCTTCAAGAAAAATTAATAATTATATTTCTTCTTTATACTTATTAAACAAGTTCTAACAACCTTAAGCCTTTACACAACTTGTGGATTACTGACATATTTGAATTTAATTTTCATGCCAGAATCTATGAATTATTTGAAAAACTCCCTTGCACCTGTCTCTTGTAGAAAAGACAGGGTGAATAGATCTTTTTTATAGACATCACAGGGTGCTTACTTTTAAGAGTCTCAATCTTGCTTAGGCTTGTTAAAAGAACTTCTGGAATTTAAAAATGAAAGAAAGATGCCCTAAGATATAATCTACCAGCTAAATTCACAAACTCAGTACTGACACTGATTAGAAAGACAGTTTTGTATCAACAGGATAGTTAATTGCTGCTGGTGTTGCAGCAGAATTACAGTTCTTCTGTAGAACACAAATTTTGCAAAATATGCAGCATTTTTACTGGAAAATTTCACAAAATATCGCCTAAGATTCTGGTGAGATATGTCAAAGATTTAATAGTTCTCCAGCATACTACAATGCATTGTAAGACAGAAAACAAAAAACAATCTCATCCATAGAAACTTCCAAGGGGAACTCAAATATGTGAAAAGATTATGCTAAAACTTATATTTGTTTTCATGTTCATGCTAGTGTTTCATTTATCCTATTATCTTTATTCCTAGGATTATGTATAAAAAATCAACTAGCATCTAACAGTACTCTAAACATTCTAGTTGGGAACTACCTTAATAGCATTTAGATTGTGAACTAAAAGCCCAGTAATTATTATCGGGTTTTTTAAATTAAATAAAGCAGTTTTTAATAGGAACTTGTGTAGAGATAATGTCTTAGATGATGGTGTTTCCAATCCTGCCTATTAAACTGATTTACAAAACAGGGGACTGAGTATGGGAGTTAAGGAAACTACAAACACAAAGCTATGAGGTATAAGATAACACATTTTTACCTCCTTACTGACCACAGTTTAAAAATAACCATGAGCAAATTGAAGCATGGTCACTGGGTAAAATACTCAGACCAAGTAATGGACACAATTTGTCCCACTGACACAGAATAGAAATAAATTCAAAAATGCCCATAAAACAATTATTAACTTATAAGAGATCATCTCTAAAAACATACAGAATTCAAGAGCTAAACTTTTGACATAATGACCAAAGGATAAAACAAAAATTGACAGCTGGAAAATACATTTAGAATTAACATATTTCTGTGGATTCCTCTCTTAGACATCAGTCTAAATCCAATTAAATTCAGTGTTAACACTAACAACTACTTAAGTGGGCTTTGGACTGGAACCTTACTGACTCCAGTTTGTTACACTGATATAAATACAGAAACTTGACTGCAGCTAATGGAATCTAAGGATTTTTGAAAGGCAAAGAGGTAAGCACCCTCAGCTTTCCTGAGAGTACGTGCTTATGATTCCACACAGTACTGCTTCCCATGTATACGAACAAGACTTGGTTTGCTGTGTTGCAAGTGCCAGCTTCTGCTGAACTGAATTCCACATCTTTCAAGATTTTTTTTTTTTATGTGAGTCTGGCCTGCCAAAGGGAACTTCTTAGCTGTCTATTTTGGGCTACAAGTTAAAAGAAAGGGGAAAAAAGAAAACAAAAAGTGGTGATGGAATATCACTGATTTATTGGCTCATAGGAGACAGCAGATTAACTACCATTCTCTGATGTAAAAGAGCCACCCTAAAGTTGAATGAATGGGCAAAAGAACCTCACTCTGAACCATTAGCAAGCATGTCTTATTTGGGCTAGTTAGCAAATTTTGCCAGGACACCAGTCCAGAGCAAACATTTACATTCAGATAGAATAAACTGCAGGATATTAGATGGCAAAAGAGTACTGTATCTACCTTTGCTTTTCCTTGGATACTGCAACAAAATGGTCTAAAAAAGCAGTTGGAATGACGCTTGGACTGAATATGTCTTATCCTTAGAAGTCCTGCTTTGGAAGGAATGCATGACAATTTTCTCCAAGTATATTTATATTTGAGAATGGACTTCGATTTATTTCGAAGAGGATTCCACTTGGCTGTTTCCATTGTGATTGAACATTTAAGACATTCTGGAGTCATTCAGCATGGATTCTTTTATACAGATAGTATGAAAACCAACCATATACTTCATATAGTTTTTCAGTTGCTGCTTTTTGACTGGTAGTAACAGAGCTATAAATAGTTCTTTCAGTTCTTCCAGCATTCCAGGAAATCTTTTCTGCCATTCTAGGAAAACAGAGCACATTTTGTTCCATTGAAAGTTACTTGGTAAATTAATCCTATATAAATTGTGAAACATACTTGATGGGTAATTTCCTACTTAAACCAGTGCAGGGTCAGGGTGAAGTTTACAATCCCTCTATTTGCAGTTTTAACAACAACAAGCCTCAGCTACAAGCCCTTAATGCTTATTCACCAGCAACTGTTTGTTCTTTTGAACTTTCTGTAAAGCAACTTGTTAATGAGCAAGGAGTTGTTAAACTAGTCCTTATCGCTGAATACAATCAGTGGCATTCTGCTAGCTCATGCTAGCATAACAAAGCTGTGCTGTGTAGACCAAGCATCAATACAAGACTCTTTTTCCTAAGACAAACCAAGCTCCCTATGCAAGAATGCATGTAGGGGATTGGAGCATCTCTCTTAAGAGGCAAGGCTTAGACATCTGTCTCTGTTTGGCCTGGAGAAGAGAAGACTAGAAGAGAAGGATCTTGTCAATGTTTATAAATATCTAAAGGGCAGGTGTCAAAAGGATTTGTCCAGACTCTTTTTGGTGGTGCTCAGTGACAGGACAAAGGGTAGTGGGCACAAACTGTGACACAGAAAGTCTATCTGAACATAAGGAAAATAATTTTTTACTGACAGGGTGACAGAGCACTGGATAAGGCTGCCCAGAGAGGTTTCAGAGTCTTTGGAGACTTTCAAAACCCACCTTGACATGCTTCTGTGCAATCTGCTGTAGGTGAACCTGCTTTAGCAGAGGGGTTGGACTAGATGATCCCCAGAGGTCCTTTCCAACCTCTAGCCTTCTGTAATTTTGTACAGAAACTGTACAACCCAGACTGCAATATTTAATTATTTTTTTTTTATTTATTTATTTTTTTTTTTGGTAAAAGCCTAGTGCCCTAAGCAGCCATCTGTGCAGCACCTTCTTGACAAGGTTAGGAATTTTTTGTAGAACAAATTCATTAACATGCACTAAATTAGCTCCACTCAAAACTTTTCACTAAGTAACTGGAATTAAGGCTTCTGAGGTCCAACAAAACTTTTCTGATAAGAACAAAAGGCTCTATGTTCCAGGCCGTTCTGCAGTATTAAGAAGTCTGTAGTAGAGTGTCAAAATTTAGATGTCTGTAACAGGATGTTGAATTATAAGGAAAAATCAGTTTTTGTCAATTTTACATTTTACAAAACTCAGTAAACTCATTGTCCATCAACATCAACATGATCAGCATCAGTTCTTTTATATATTGCCTTGTGATCATAGGGTTCATCTGTTCACAAAATATGTGGAATGGAAAGCGGATAAAAAATATATTTTTCAATGTACTTTTCAATTAATATGCAACTTAGCATGATTCATTAACTACAGTGAGAGCAGGCAGTAATGTGCAGTCACCAGCAGCAAATGGGTATTGGTTGAAAAATTGTTACTTTGACTTATGAGATATTTTCTACAAGAACAGCAAGTGACTCAAGTTGCATCTCTTTTTGATGCATGGAGTTCTGCTGCAACCATCAAGGACATACTGTAACCACCAAAGGTATTGTAATATAAATAGCATTGTGCTTATTTTGTTGGAGACAGGGAAAAGGGAATAAATAGAGAATAACTACACATATCCAGTGGAGAAGCAGCATTAAACACAGTTGCAGTGTGGATGACTACAGCGGATGCAAATGCATCAGCTTTGGTAATTAATTGACTCATGAAGGATGAGGAAAAAGGACTACTCTTGTCTATGAATAGTCACAGTTCTTCAGCTTGAACAGTTCTGCCTAGGATCCTAGTCTGATAGGACTTGCACATCTGTATCTGATAGGATCTCTCTCCAGATATTTACTATTAGTTAGCTTGTGGCAGTAAATACTATGAATTGGCAAAATATAATCCTGACTGAAAAAAAAAAAAAAAAAGTTAATTAAAAGATGACTAGAAGACAAAGGACATTTTTGCTCATGTATTCTGAAATGACAAGGTATTGTGAATAGATAGTATAACCAATATCCCTCTCTAGACTACCAAACCACCTCAAGGAGACTATACAGTTTTACAGAGTAACTTTATATGGACTACTACTTATGGATTCACATGGACCAACAGATTCAGATTTCTTTTCTGGTTCAGGTGAGCTTCATCTGCCCAAAGAATTATTTTTGTGATGTACTAAATTTTCTGAATCCATTAAAATTATATTCCAACCATAAATGATTTTTATTTGGCAGATATCTATTAATAAAACTGGTTGAATAGAACAAAAATTATGTTTTTCTTTCAGTACTCCCTGTATAACGTTCAGCATTTTACTCTCTGTAGCAGAAGCAAGGAATAAAAGTCTTTCATCATCTAAAAATATCAAGCCCACTGTGAATACCCTTTTAGGGAAAGGAAAAATGACACCCAATGTGTGCTTTTCATTGTTCTCTTGTTTGGACTGGTAATGTAATTTATTTTTGAACAGGGCAAGGATAATAATAAACTTTATATGTAGAAGTTTCAATCATGTTATTGGTGTATCAATATTTTAATACACAAAACCCCCTTTCTTTAGTTCTAGTTAGACTGTATCTGGCCTGAATTAAAGAACATTTGATTTACAGTTACCTACTCTTCATGGTCTGGACTCAAGAGAAGAGAATTATATTGCTTCTTTGCAACGAAGCAGCATTTGCAAATTTTAGTCATAATTGAATTTCTCTTATTTGTTCTCATTACAGAGAGGACAAAAGTGTTAAAGAAAACAAACTAGTAGTTTATACAAAGTATCTCTGAATAGACAGCAGGTGTTGTTAAGACTCTTGTGTTGCTAATTAATTTGCATGCTGAGAAAAGCAAACAGGCAACATTAGAAACACCTTTCCCAGTCTTTCAGAAAACACTGAAGCACTTTTCTCATCAAATGCTGATCCTACTGGGAGGATGAAAGGTGCACAACTGACATACAGACAAAAGGCCATCCATTTGAGATTAATAAAATATGCAGGAGTGTCTCAGTATGGACTATGATAATGTGGCACTAAGTAAATAAATCAGTGTGAGTTTTTGATCTATTTGTTTCAGTGACACTTACGTACCGTGGAGATAACACACCAGTATTGTCATAATAATATACTACTGTGAGTTTTAATGTCCCAAGCTTTTGTTTTCAAGAAAAATAATAGTTTACAGCTATTTTACACCATTTAGAGATTACCTGATAGATGTCACCATGTGATTGAAGTTCATAAGAGCATGGTAATTAGAAATGGAAAATACTTATTAGGTCACTGGGCTCATTCCTTGCAATTGTCTCACAGAGGGGGCATTGACTTCCGATTAGTCATCTACTACTACTGCGGATTACATCCATAATTCCCAAGACAGGAAGAGAAAAGTAACAGTAGATCATTTGATGGAAACTGGTAAAAGATTAATACATCTGTTAGAAAATGAAAGTCTGCATCTGAGCTGTACTGACCTTTTACAGAAGCTTTATGTGCTCCCCTAAAACGCTCAGTGGACATGATAGAAAATAAAAATTCAGTGATGAAAGAGTTGTGAGGATTTTTTTCTATGTATTTTGAAGACTTGCATTTTCCAAAGAAAGAGAATTGAAATTTCTAATGGCATGAAAACAGTGAACTTTATGTCTTATTAAATAGCATATTAACTCAAATAAAGGCCAAAGCTAAGAAAGGGATACAGGCTGCAAACTTGATTAATAGTAAGCAATAGTTTAAACTCAAACCAGATGTGAATGATGACAGCAGCATACTTACTAGAATAGGATCTGCAAGGTGCAAATGCCAAGTCAAAGTAAAAAGTTCCATTTAAAAAGACTTGAAAACCAATATTTTAATAATTAATTTCGACAACTGAAATTAACAGTGAAAGAGAATGTAACATATTCATAATAAGGACATGAAAAGTCTAGAAGGAAGCAAGTTCCACTTGAAATGTAATTTTAAAAAATGATGTTATAAAATGTCTAAAATCATTACCTTAACAAGCTGTCTCAGAGAAATCCTTGAAACTAAGTTCCTGAAAATCATGATGAAAATTTGTTTTATAAAAAAAAAAAGAGAGATAAGAGAGAGAGTGTAAAACTAACTGTGTGAACGCATGTTAAGCTGACAAAGTGATTGAGGAGCACAGAGCAACTTATTCTACAAAATTTTCAGAAATCAACATCATCACAAATATAATCAGAAATTTTATAGCTGAGGTTATTGTAGAACAAAAATGTTTAAGGATCATTTTAAAATCAAAACCACATTTTTTTTTTTTACTATACAAACACAATAAGAGATGATCTTTAAAGATTTCATGATATAAAATAGAAGAGATAACATGAGCAGGAAGGAAAATAGAGTCCCAGAGAAAATCAGTGATTTGCCCACAAGCATGAAGCAGGTCCATGAAAGTGCTAAGAGGAAAGCCTAAACTGCTGGCCAACATGTCCAGTTCCTAATCATATGTAGACTAGAGATGAAAATTATGATCTGTAGTGATTACTAGTGGTGTATTAGTAAGGAAGTAGAAATTTGCTATTACATGTGCTTCTATAGCTGCACAGTTTTGGATATTGACAAAAATAGTTCCTTACATGAAGAAGCATATATGTTAGCTGTATCAGATACACTAGTAAAGATATAATGTAAAAGTTATATATTTGTGTATGACTGATTAAAGAAATCTGTTTCTCAACAGTTTCCTAGATACCATAAGCATACATTCATTGCCACATGATATTTGATTTTTTTCTTTTACCCCTGATGAACAAAGGAAAATGAAACCTATGACCTTACAACACATACATATATTTGTGTATATTACAATTTTAGGATAATTTTGTTGTCAATAGTCAATATTTTAACATTTAAACTAAATAAAATAGGCAACACAGATATATCCATAGAAAAATATCAGTCTTGAATACCATTGCCAATAGAGATGGCTCAGCTACAAAAAAGCTCCTGTTGGAAGTTTGTTAAGAAGAGAACAAAACTTTTCCTTTTGATCCTTTTTTAAACTCCAGGTAGAGATAAAACACAATCACAGAATCACAGAATTGTCACGGTTGGAAAAGACCTCTCAGATCACCACATCCAACCATCAACAAAAACAAACAAGCAAACAAAACCAACAAATAACCACAACCACAAAAAAAAAAAAATAAAAATTAAAAATCACCATCCAACTAGAGCATGTCCTGAAGTGCTTCATCTACATTTTTTTTAATATCTCCAGGGATGGTGACCCCACCATGTCCCTGAACAGCCCATCCCAGTGCCTGACTACTCTTTCAGTAAAGAAATTCTTCCTATATCTAATCTCAGTTTCCCCTGGTGCAACTTCAGGCCATTTCTTCTAGTCCTGTCATTATTTACTAGAGAGAAGAGGCCACACCCACCTCACTACAACCTCCTTTCAACTAGTTGTAAAGAGCAATAATATGTCCCCTCAGCCTTCTCTTCAAATGAAACAATCCCAATTTCCTTAACCTGTCTCCTCATAGGACTTGTTTTCCAGACCCACCACTAGCCTCACTGCCTTTCTCTGAACTTGCACCAGCAACTTAATTTCTTCCTTGTGGTGAGGGGCCCAGAACTGAACACAGTACTTGAGGTGTGGCCTCACCAGTGCAAAGTACAGGGCCATGATCGCTTCCCTTCTGCTGGCCACACTCTTTCTGATACAGGCCAGGATGCCATAGGCCTTCTTGGCCACCTGGGCACACTGCTGGCGAGGTGTTGACCAGCACCCCAGGTCCTTTTCCATCAGTCATTCTTTCCCAAGTATGTAGCATTGTCTGGAGTTTTTGTGACTGAAATGCAGGACCTGGCACTTGGCCTTGTTAAACCACATTCAATTGGCCTTGGCCCATCGATTCAACCTGTCCACATCCCTTTGCAGAGCCTTCCTACCCTCAGTTGGATTGACATTCTGACCCAATTTTCCATCTGCAAATTTATTGAGGAAGCACTTAATCCCCTCATCTAGATCATTGATAAAGACATTGAAGAAGACTGGCCCCAAAACTGAGCCCTGGGGGACACCACTGGTGACCAGCTATGATGTCCCCCATGTCCCCTATATGCTATTTTTATGAATAATGCATTCATTAAAAAAAAAAAAAAAAAAAAAAAAAAATTAAAATTTTTTTTAGGCAATTTCCTTTTGTTCCTA
>JANIJG010013494.1:0-17835 GCA_024611175.1 Megaceryle torquata | reverse complement strand
TACCAAGCTCGTGAGGGGTTTAGAGAACAAGTCGTATGAGGAGAGGCTGAGGGAGCTGGGTATGTTTAGTTTGGAGATGAGGAGGCTGAGGGGGGACCTCATTGCCCTCTGCAGCTACCTGAAAGGAGATTGTAGAAAGGTGGTTGTTGGCCTCTTCTCCTTAGTAACTACTGACAGAACCAGAGGAAATGGTCTGAAGTTACGTCAGGGGAGGTTTAGATTAGATGTTAGGAAGAAATTCTTTACAGAAAGAGTGGTGAGGCACTGGAGCAGGCTGCCCAGGGAGGTGGTTGAGTCACCATCCCTGGAGGTATTTAAGAAACGGGTAGACCTGGTGCTTCAGGACATGCTCCAGTGGCAGGCATGTAGGGGGTTATTTTGTGGTTTTGAAGTTGTGTTTGGTCAGGGTATTTAGGTGTTTTTTGTTTGGTTGGTTTTGTTTGTTTGTGGGTTTTTTGGTGTTTTTTTGTTACGGGTATGGTTGGACTCTGTGGTCTAGGAGGTCCTTTCCAACCATGAATATTCTGTGATTCTATTCTGTGATTCAATTACATCTCTGAACCACTTTATAAATTACGCAAACTATGATGTCATATTACATTAATGGAAATAAATTGTAGAGCTGATATTATAACCTGCAGCATTTTCATTGATTTCTAATGGATTCCAGATGTAGAGAGATATGTAATTGTTCCTGTTATGACATGTTTCAAAGGTAGATACTAATTCTTTGCTTTCTGGGTAACTGCACATGTAATTAAATCTATGTAAGTTACGAATTGTTTTTTGGGGTTTTTTTTCCATTTTCATACCCAGTGGCGTACCTTTTCCTCCTAGAGGCAAGGACTCACTGTTCTAGCAAGTTAGTCCTTTCTTTTTCTGGCAATTTAAATAATCTCATAAAGTGTTACATAAATGTTCCTCTCTGGTTTAATACTCTGCTCTCTTTTCCAGCTATTTCGTGAGCTCCTGTTGTGGTAGTTAGCTGAAAACAATTTGGCCTCAAAACTCCGTTTTTGGAGACCTTGATTAGCCCATGCATGTTACTATAATGGAAATGGCAACAATATTTCCACTGTATTATTCCAGTAGAAGTTATAAAGTTAACTTATATTTTTAGCTACTCAACTAATGTCTGAGGGTAGAGTATTGAAAAAGAGCTCAAAGTGAAGATGCTCAAATGTAGTCCTGAGTACTACAGTACAGAGCCATTGATTGCCTTACCAAAAAATGAAAATATACTCTGAATTAATAGTATTTTTTATTCCGTTCCTTGTTACAAAAACTGACAAGTCTGAGTGTTCAATAAATGGCACTTGTTTGTATGACTGCCTGGTGGGGTTTTGGATTAGGTAAGGCTGAACTTGGAGGAAACAAAAGTATATTTCAAATTTAGCTTATTTTTATCTGAGAATAAAACTTCCCAGAAATGAGAGCAAGAAACCAGTATAATGAATAGTCTGTTTCCTGGCTGGTTTGTGGGAATTCCTGAACACCATGTTAAAGACAGTCTGTTGAAAACCATGAAATTTTCAAATTCCCAACAGTGGTAATGTGTTGGATGAAAGTTATTTTAATACTTTCTAAGGGTATTTATGGAGATTGATTTAGTATGCATCATATTCCTGCTTCATTTTTTTGTTTAATAAATGTGAAAAGCTGTAGAGCAAAAGTTCTCAAACAGTTTTATTCAGTAACTTCAACTGGATACATCAATATATCTATAGCTACTCAAGGAATACCTCTTATTTTAGTACCTAGTACTGATGTTCAGTACGTTATCATAATGAAATATATTTTTTAATTATCATGGAGATTCAAAAAAGGATATTTCTGTTTTAAATGAAATCAGAATGTATGGATATTAATTTTTAACTACAGCTGCAAAAAGGCTTGAGAGTTTTTGGTGGTTTTAGTAAAGGTAATGCCTCAGCTGAGTAATAGGTCATAATGTTTTATTTGTGGAATAGAAAAAAAGAATACTTGCATAATAACCTATAACTTGATTTTTTCATGAGTGCTGAGCACTCACAACTCACTATGGTGCTTTTATTTATAGTGATTTAAACGTAAGACTTAGAAAAATAGCATTTGATTTTTCTTAGGTGTAAAAGAATTTAGGGAGTTCCTTGTTTGGGAGTTTCCTAACTGTGTTAGTTGATGTTTAGAGAAGTGTGAAGAGCCCAGGAAAAGCATTTGGTCTTCTAGCAAATAGGGAACTTGATACTGAGAAACTATTAACAGCCACCGACTTTGACAGTGGTCCCAAGTGCACAGTGAAACTGTGCACACTTGAAACACAAGCACATAGGGAAACTCTTTTTCACTAAGGCAGGCAGAGGTGTTTTCTTGTAAGACTTTTCAGAAAGGTTTTTGTAATGTTTTGGTGTGTTCTGTTTTTAAACTGTGTTGACATTTGTGCCATAGTAAGAACTGAGATCTAATCTTTTTTGGGGTGATTAGTCTTAATGAACAAATAGCTTCAGGAAAGAGAGAGAGGCATCTGCAAGACTTCTTGTTTTCCTTGAGAGTTGATCAAGGCCTCCTTATTCCCCACACCTCAAGAATGGATAAAGCCCACTGCATTGTCAGATTATTTACCAATTAAATGAAAAAAAGTAAATATGAACTTGGTTTTTATTTTAGAAAGCTCATAATCTTTGAGACATGAGTAGTGTTCATAGAATCATAGAATGGTTTGGGTTGGAAGAGACGTTTACAGGTCATCTATTCCAACCCCCCCTGCAGTGAGCAGGGACTTCTTCCAGTAAATCAGGTTGCTCAGAGTCCTGTCCAGCCTGACCTGGAATGTTTCCAGGGGTGGGGCATCTAACACCTCCCTGGGCAACATGTTCTAGTGTTTCACCACCCTCATTGTAAAAAATTTCTTCCTTATATCTTGTCTGAATCTTCCCTTTTTTTAGTAAAAAGTATCACCCCTTGCCCTGTCTCAATAGGACTTCCTCGGGTCTGTCTCCAAACAGATAATCTAGATATACCAAACCAACAGTTTGCTGGTGGACAAAATCGTAACGCTTCTTGGGAGAGTATGAAATAAAGGACCATAGACAGGAATCACCTGATTACATCTACCAGAATAGCAATGAAAAGTTCTTTCAATAATAGGATTTTTAAAAGCATTTTACAATGACAACCTTTAATTATCAGAGTAATTATTTTTATTGCATTTTGCAATGTATTTTTTTTAACGTAATAGCAAACTGATTTCCTGCATTCAGTCCTTCCTATGGAGGAAAAATCTTTTCTAAGTGCATAATTTGAATTTAAATTAATGCAAACCTTTGTACTCAGCTTGTCTAGCATGCAAGTGATAACTTCAGAAAAATACAGCTTTGTGACACACTGATTACTTTTGTAAAGATAGAAGTATATTCCTCCTTTGATGAGTGTGTCTAACTTCCATTAGTGCTAATGGGAGTTATGCATTTACGCTTTGAAGAGTCTGCACTCCAATTAATTATAACACTTTAAAGAAAATGTGAGATGTTATTGAAAGCAGAGATTCTTTGGTGTTGAAATGTTTTTTCTGAATTTCTATCTTGTTCCCTCTCCTTCTGTGAATGCTTTGACGTTGACTGACATATTTTCATGAAATCTTGTAAATACTAGTATCGTGTTTAGTTGAAATTACATTTTGACATATCAATAGTTAAAGTCATCTCACATCTAGTTCTTAGATGCCTAGCCTACCTCCTGTCGGTCTCTTTTTATCCCTGTTTACCTTTAGCTGACAGCTGAATAACTGTTCCATTAAGTTATCAATTCCAAGGTTAACCTCAGATCAAGTTTTATCTGACTGAAGTTGAGACAGATGAGTGAGCTGTGTTCCTTGTGCCTTTCTTTAATTTTCCTTTTGTGAGCAGAGACCAATGCACATCAGAAAACAGATAAATTGTCCCTGGATCCTGTGCTTCAAATCTGATTGCAAATATGAAATAGCACTTAAGAAAAGGCTGGATGGCTTTGTATAAAGCAAGGATGAATTGTTGCTAGTAGTCACTCATATTGAATGTGATGCAGATGCAATAGGTTCATCTGGAAATTAAAAGCAGTTAAGCAATTTGCTCTTTAAACAGATAGGTAAATGTAGCAGATCAGAACAAATTGAAAAAAGATTAATCAGCTTAACAAAAAAGACCTAATTATTTATTTTTCTCAAAAGTAGCTTCTCCCTGATGTATGACCTTTAGAGTCACCCAAGCATCTAACAAATCCACTGTAGGATTGAAGTCTCCCTGTCAACCACAGAGATTATTTGGAAGTGGAGGAATATAAATTACATTCAAACTTTGAGTCATGGATCTCAGACCTGAGTAAGACTAAGTATGTAACAATACTTTTTGCACTTATTCTTGTTCACTTACAATGTAAAATTTGCAGCTCACCTTTGCCACATACTGGAGTCGAGTGCTCAGAGGTCTTTCTTGCTCCTTTGTTGGTGGCAAATGCACCACCTAGAGTATCTCCCAGAAAGAGGGAGCATGTTTATGGACTGTCGAGTCCAGAATATAAAATAGACAAGATGCTGTACAAAGAGATGCAGACAAGAAAGTAGACTCTCTGCTAGGGTGAGAGAAAGAGAAAAGGCTTTGCTGGATAAGCCATAGCAACTTCAAATCAAACCACACCAAACCCACAACTCTAAAATGTGCAAGAGAATGGAAGGACAAAAAGAAAAAATCCATGTTTCTCCTCGGACTTCCATTTGGTGGAGAATACACATTAACATTTATCTTCTAGTTGTTATAGTTGTTTGAGTGCAGCTTCTATTGAGCAGAAGAACAGAATTTATGAGTCCAGACTACCCAGAGGTTGTCAGAATTCAGTTTATTTGACAGCTAGAAGAGAAGACACTGCCTATGCTGATGTGAAAGGGGCAGACAGAAAGACTGTTATTCCATAAGTCTCTAGTAGCAGCCTCAGTGAAACAGTGCACAGCTAAGGTTTGATGGGATAGATACTTCATGCTTTCCTGAAGTGAAGTGCATGGAGCAAGAAAGTTGCCAGTCACACAGGAGAGAGTAACTCGGTGCATAGTTTCCTACATGCTCTACATGATCTTTTTTAATACAACAGCTACAAGCAGGTGAATGAGAAGTCACCAAAGACAGATGTGGGCATAAGGATTACTCATCTGCCAGGCTGCGAAGTCAATTTTTGCTACAAGGGCAAAATCCTCAGTCTGTTGAAATGCAATTGCAAGAAGCCATTGGACTAATCTCCATGAGTAACCAAAACCTCTGGCCAAAACAATTATCAGGACTGAGGTTTTTTTTCCTTACGTTATATATCTAGAACCACAGTATTTTGTATGTCAGCTGTTACTTATATACTTATATACTTACTTTATATTTAGTTCTGAATTCTTCTACAATACCAGAGTTTTCTAAAGAGAGTTTTGGCTGAAATTATGATGCTTCATTATTAAATTTATTCCACTTGTTTATTCTAATATTAAGTGAGGACTACAGTTTTAAATTAGATGTTTTATCTTCTTCTGACACGTTGAACTGCATTTATGGATATTGTTTCTTTTTGTCCCCTGTTTCTCATTATCCAGTACAGTACACATATTTTCTACTTTTAGAGAGATGTCTTTTATTTTTATCCTTGTGTATTGAGTTTCATGAGAGAAGTATTTTCTCTTACTGGCTCAAGCCCGGCTATTACCTGGCTATAGGATTGATGATGAAAATTCTGGCATCCTTCACCACAGCAGTGTGATTGTGCTGATACAATAATTTTGTTTGAAAACATGTAATTATGATAATGGCAAAAGAGCAAGTCTCTGTGGGGTCTTAGATTTTTTTCCATAATGCAAACAAAAGATGCTCTCAAAATGTAAGTTCTGTTGTTTCATCTGTTATAATGAGCAATTAATCAGAATGTAATGAGAAAACTGTGCTGATAACAGTAAAAGCTGGGATGTATCTTTATAATTTGTATTGCAACAAATTGAAAGATGTAATCGCAATAGAGGAGGATGTTAAATAAAATTAGAGCTGTGATATGAAATGACAAAGGGAAGAAAGGGAGAGTTAAGTATGACATTGTCTTATTTTAAAGCAGCTGTGAAATGGAAAAAGACCATCTCAGTGGCATGAGTTCTGCTGAAACAGATGAGTTGTCAGCCCTAACTACAAATTTCTGGCTTGTTATTTGGTTATGATATATCAATTGCACTAACAGGATATAGTTTGGTCTGCGAGGTCTGCGAGTTTCTTGCTTTTATTGTGCTTCAGCACAACTGGAGAATGGAATAAAATTCTTTTATTTAAAATGAGAACAAGCAGGCAAAGCTTGTTTTCTAACCTGCATTGAGACAAATCTATTAAGATACATATAATATATTAATTACTTATATACCTGTTTCCCTACAGATACTATGCTTGATTAACTTTAAACCATTTAAAAATTTTTTTTGTATAAGAAACCAAAATCACTACCTATGTTTATGAGTATATTAGAACTGTAACATAACCAGAAATAACTTACTTTTCTTCTACAAAATTGACTGCCCTACCTGAGTTTGGAGATAGACCAGCCTTTTCCCTGTGCATGTAAATTAAGACTTTCTCTTAAATGAACAGTGGAATGTGATGTAAATCTCTGGTTCTTCATTGAGTGCCATATGCTTCTATAATCCCTAGTCTTTAAAGAGCACTTGGGTGTTATGATGTGTATTTTCACCAAAAAAAAAAAAAAAAAAAAGTCTCTGCTGTGAAATTAAGTTTATGTGAACTAGTAAGTCATTACCTAGCAGTAGGATGAAGTATCTCCCTGGGCATCACTGCTAAAAGAGCTGCTTTCTTTGACCACAGAATCACAGAATTGCTCAGATTGGAAAAGACCTTCAAGAACATCGAATCCAACCTTAGCCTACCTCTACTACCCTAACTCTAACAACCCACTGCTAAACCATGTTCCCAAGCACCACATCCAAGCAATTTTTAAACACATTCAGGGGTGGTGACTCAACCACTTCCCTGGGGACCCTGTTCCAGTGCTTAACAACCCTTTCTGTAAAGAAGTTTTTTCCTGATATCCAACCTGAACTTGCCCCGGTGCAACTTGAGGCCATTTCCCCTTGTTCTATCACCTGTCACCAGTGAGAAGAGACTAACCCCGCTCTTGCTACAACCTCCTTTCAGGTATTTGTAGAGAGCAATAAGGTCTCCTCTCAGCCTCCCATTACCCAGACTAGAAATAAGAGACTCCTGGTCTCCTCTGTTTTGAACCATGGAAATGATTAACTAAATGATATGGGTCGTCTTGATAGCACATTTTCCTGCATTGATACTCAGGTTCTTTATGAATGAGAAGCACAAGCACTATCCCAGATCTGTCATGAGGAAATTAAGGCATAGCACTGAAGAAATGAAAATGGTAGTTGGAGAGGAAAATTTATAAACTCTCTCTTTCTAGGATTGAGATGGCAAGAAATTATTGATTTAGGCTCTCTGTTCTACTGAGTAGTTTGAGCCTGTAGGAGAAAAATCCTCAAAGTGAATCAGCTGATGCTGAGACCAGCTTCCCCCCTGTATGCTTACAGGGACATTTTATTTCAGACTAGCAGTGGCTTGGTTCCATAGATGAGAGAAAACTGCTGCTGAAATGCATCAGCTGCTCTCCTGGAGAAGTTTAGTTTCACTGTGCAGGACTCCAGTTTGTGTGCTCCAAGATTGCTCTGTGATGTGAAACAAATTAATGGTTAAAGGGAGAGAAATCAGATGATAAGAAAAGCATCTGCTAGGAACTGTTTAGATAGAGTTGGTTCTAAGCAGGGCAGGGGAAGTTGAAGTATGAGGATATCAGGGGAAGAAGGAATTTGAGGGAGGGGTATAAAAGCATTCTTGGCATCTTGTCCACTCTGTCTTCTCTGATTTTTAAGTTCAGAGGGTTTTTCTAGTAACACAGGGGAAGGGAGTGTTCCTGGGAAGTAAACTCATGTTTCTTCGCTCCCTTTCCTTTGTTTTCATTATTGTGGGACATTCGTCTCTAGCAGAAATATTGATTAGCCCATGAAATCCATCATGAGCCTTGTTATGGTGATTTATAACTCTTGCATATTATGATGATCATTGTCTTGCAAACCAAACTGAGAGAAATATGTTCCATGGTTGAAAAACTTCTGCAAAACAATAGAATGACTTTATTCAAAGCTCTTGAGTAGCAATTAAGGGTAAATTTCAATTAAAAAAAAAAAAATCTTTTGAGGTAATTTACATAATGTGTATATTAAATCCTAAAGGATATGCCTACACTGCTGGTCTATTTTAGTTGGACTTAATTGATTATCAGGAGTAATCCACAAATGTTTGTGGTTATGTCTAGACTAAGATTTACAGTTATGCACTTAACTCAGTGTAATGGCTATTTAATTAATTTGAATTAAAAGGAGAACTTATGCTGAATGGTCCTTTTCCTTTTCATGTCACGATGGCTCAGAGGTGCGAAGGTGTTTAATCTGAAGCCATGCAGTTAATCATACAGTGACCCAGGGTGGATGACTTTCATGGTGGGATGAAAAAATCTGTGCTGCGTAACTCTTGGGAAAGTCCAAATATTCTGGATTACATTACATACATCAAAGCCTATTTTCCTCTCTGCTGTTTTTTTCAGGATTGGTTGCAAAGAAGAGGGATACTCAGTGGCCTAACGGCAATTTAATGTTGTTAGGTTTTGGATTTTAGGTACTGATCACTGTATGTAAATTTATATTTTTTTTAGGCATGTGCCCAACACTGTGCATGAAACTGATTTTTATTTAATAAGGTTATTTTAAGCTAACATTTAAGTAGAAAGTTATTTTTAAAAATACATAGTAATAGACAGTAATTTTTAACTTTCATTTCTTGAACAGTGATGATTATTATGGTGCTTTTACAATGAATGTACTCACGCACTCCTGTTTCTATTGAAAGGAGCTCTATAAAGATTAAGTACATGTTACTGGAAGGGAGACATGTCTTACCCTAGCCTCCATACGAAGTAATTTCTTTGTTGTGTGGCATTTTTAAATAAGCAGTTGCCCAAAAACCTAAAAGTAAAAAAAAATCAAGTCAATGTAAAAAAAAAAAAAAAAAAAAAATCATGACATCTTTGAATAATAATAGCCTTCACTACTACCTAGACTTGCAATTCTTTTTTATTATCCAAATATCTTTTCACTGACCTTTTTTCACATACACCTATCTGTCAGTGTCTAAATGCTATTTAACAATGCAAAAAAAAAAAATGTGACTGTGCTTTAACCAATGACAAAAATATTGAAGGAATTCAAATCAAGCTGCTTAAGGCATTTGGTGAACAAATGAATTTCAGTAACTTTCCTGAGCCTTCATATTTTCCTCTGCACCAGCATTCTATCTTATAAGGGAATGGTGAAGTTTGCATCAAACATAATGTGCTGAAGCTGGAGAAATCAATAAAAGCCACAGGAGTTTGGAATCCTTGTGTATTATTCAAGAAAGGGGATTTCTTCCTGAAAAGTTAGACATTTCTGTGTACGTCAGCATCCAATGAGGCAGAGCTGCTAAAACAAACCAAAGAATAAGCTGAGTAATGTTAGGATGCTCACTGCCTGTGCCCTGCTCCCTGCTGTACCTGCCACGGTAAGCATTACTTCCAGGAAATAAGTTAAACCTTTAAATGATTCTGTGGAATAATTCCAAGAGATTTGTTCTGCAGAAGATGCCACTTGCCCACAGGGAGATAAAATGAAACAAACCCCTTACTCTGTAGTTGTCAAGGAATCGCACAATTAGAACAAGGATGATATATTTGAAACGGGGGTTTCATTTATATTGCAAGTCCTTTAATAGATTTTTGAGGATATGTATATTTTGCCTCACTCACATTGGTGTAATAGCAGCACATCTCCAGGGATTTCAGGTGTTGTTTTCTGTAGCAGTAAACAGACTGAAATATTTACAGGCTCACTCTTGTCTGCTGATGGTATAACAGTGAGCCTAACCAAGTCAGACTGGCATTTTTTAATTACAAAGCTATGTGAAAAATTCAAGAAAGATCCCTGTATTTCACCATGTAACTGAAACACCAGGTAAGCAGGCGTTACCTTTCTCTAACATAAGAGATAGTAATTTAAGTCCTTAGAAACTGTGATGCCACCTTATGAATTGGGAAGAAAAGCACAATTTCATGAACTCTGACTTCTTAAAGCAGGCTGTGTTTATAGAAATAACCCAAATCCTATCTTTATGCAAAGTCCCATTTCTTTCCTGGGAGCTCGTGCCACATCTAACTGAAACCTGAGTATGAATATACTTCTTTAGCTTTGGCTTTTGATAGGTTTTCTCTACAGAAAAGTCTGTTCCAGTTTGTTCAGGTGTACACAAAATATGGCAAGAGGAAATCCTTGTTAGTTGTATAGAGCTGCTGGGTAAGAACTGTGTTCGTGCAAGCAGGTCAAAGAGGTGAGAGGGGTCAGCCCTTAATGACTCATGACTCCTTGTGAGAAGCTGAATCTGTTTCTCAAAGCATAATGAGACATGTTACATGCTTGCTAGTTGAAAACTACTGTGTTGACAGCCTCACTCCATCATACTTACTGTGGCAGGGATAAGTGTATAAAACCCTTAGGTGAGTAACCTGTTCAAATACAGGATTAGTGATGAGTTTCATGGTGGGTGATTCTCCCAGAGGTTATTTGCTTTTCAGGCTTACTCTTTACATTGGAAAACTTTAAATTTTATTTTGCTGAGGAGATAATAGTATTTTTTGACAGAAGGAGTAAATTGGTTAAATGGCAAAAGTAAGGTTATTAGCACCATGCTAAGTTTTTAATTCAGAAATTCATTTGTGCTCTACATGGCCTTGTGCTGTATAGATTTTGGATTTTCTGTGCTCAGATCAGACATCTCACTTACGTGTTCCTATTGTAGAATGCTGGTCATAGCTGGACAACAAATTACTGTAAATCAGATTAGAAAAATTTATTAGTATTGATTGGCTTACCTTTCCCATGACACAAAGTGGGAGGAGGTGGGTGTACTCTTTGTTTCCTAAGGATCTGAGAACAAAGAAGGTGCATCTCCTTATTCAATTGGAAAATGGAAGGACTGAATGCATACATCATGCTATTAACACCAGTTACATGGTGTTACAAACCAGTAGGCACATGAACAGTCAGTGGTTTCCAAAAAAAAGACAATCTGTTTTTTCTTCCTGTAGGATAATATTAGGGAAAATGTATAATACTAAGAAGCAAGGAGAATAGAAGAAAAGTCAGTTATTAACTAGCACACTTACTTTTACAGGACCTGTAATAGGCAGCACCTTGTGGGGACCCCTGCAAATCCAGACCTTCATAAAAGCCTTGCAGCATAAATTTAGGTGAAGGTCCGAAGCGGTTAGTCTCAGGAGCACTAATGAGTTTGACATATGGTTACTTAAGGGTTAGGAGGGAGAATACCAGGCTGTGCAAAGAAAATTACTAGTAAATCTACATTTGTGAATTACATCAGTCTGAGCATAGTTAGAGATGTGACGGTTTATACAGCTTGTTTTTCTGAAGGTACTACTCAGTTTTCTGTAGAAGTACAGCTTCCTTTATTAAGAACAGGTCCTTTGTGATGTGAGGTGTAACACAAGCCTGACAATGTCACTTTGCAAATCTTTAAATTAGTATTTCATCTCTCTGTGGACAGATTGGTGAAGGACTTCTTGGCAAGCATTTTCCTATTTCTTCTGAAAGTCCGATGGTTTATCTAATAAGGCATTTCTAATAAGCCATTCATAAGTCAGAGTCCTACAAAAGTGTTTCTAAGCTTTTATCAGGTTACCTCAGACTTTAAAGTTGTTTTAGTCCAGATTAAAGCTTTCAGTGAAACCTCAACAGAGCTTAGTTCTAGAAACTTGAACAGTATGGTTGTCTTGCATGAACTGTTAGCACTATAAAAGACATTATTAAACAAATACATTATATTTGATTTAAAAAAAATGGATATACATGTCACATGGTAGTATAAGATATGCATGTGTAATATGTAATATAAAATGCTATTAAATATATGATATATATATAGGCTGACGACTTAAAGATCTCACCACTGGTGCTCCAATACAAACAACTGACAATTTTAAGAAGGGAAAGCAGTGGGCTCTGTCCTTTTGCCCCTGGGTACAGACTTTCTGTATTTATTCCCAGAGGGGGTAGAGGATGGTGAAGCTAGCAGGTGCCCTGCCTCACCTCACAGCACAGATGTGACAGAAGGATGAGCTCTTCTAGAGATGGAAAAATTAAAAAATTAAATTTACAGAGAGCATGAAGGTAGGCATATAATAGTTTTATCTATCAGAAATCCAAAAATTAGGTAAGCTCCCCCTGTTTCTGGGAAATGCTGTTTCGTTCTGATTCTGAAATTATTAGACTATTATGATTAAAATCAGTAGGGCTTCTTCCATTTTAGTTGGCAGTATGCTTTCTCCATGAATCTAACTTTGCGCTGTCAAAGCTTTGCTCAGTCTAATTACCACTTGCCTCAAGATCTCCTATGACAGCAAGATTAAAAGGTTCATTATATGTTCTGAGAAAATCTCTATTCTATCCATAGTATGTCTCCATTTTAATGTAAATAAGGAAACCTCTTCTGTTACAGAGAAGGAAAACAATATAAATGTTGTTTGTAACTGTACTTGAGGAATTATTCTATAATCTGTTTTTTTCCTGAATTGAGTGTATTGTCTGTAAATTTTTTTAGAAGTGGTAAGTCTGTATTTCTGACTGTATTCCTTTGCTTTCTGTGGATTCTTTTGAGTCTTAGGTATAGAAAGTAAATCAAGATGTACCCCTATGAAATTACTGTGTTTTTAACACATCTCTTTTCCTTTTTCAGTTTCATTGTCACAGTCAGATACTGTACTGTGTTGAAAACACAATATATTTGTTTTTCTTATGTTTTCTTTTCCTAAGAAATTTCAGTTAATTCAGAACTCACTCTTGTAAAGAAGTTCTTTAAAACATTATTCCCAGTGTATGCCCACTTGTGCTTGTCTCTGCTGATAGTATTTTGTTCCTGGTTTTGGGGGCTCTTTCACTTTACTGAAAAATAGAAGGAAAACTGAAATGTGCTCTGAATGTTGTAATATAATCTGTTGTCTGAACAGAACTGTCAGGTGATAGGATATAAAGTTGGTCTTCACAGGAAAAACTTGGACTCTGCCTGAGGATCAGCCCCAGGCCCAGTTCTATATGTGGATGTAGGTTGGGTCAGCTGTCTGACACCAATGCAAAGCTTCTGGAATGGTCCACATTTAAAATGGAAAGGGGCTGTGATTTTTCCAAAGCTGCTGCATGAATTGAGGGCAGCAGCAAGTTGTGAACTGAAATTGTCTCCTTCGTTACTGTCCTGTACTACCTCCTTTTGGCATATATTCCTTTCAGTGGCAGACTAGCTCTAAATATCTTTCAGAGACACCAGTGCCTCTTCATTTGTCTCTATTCATTTTGTTGTCTGAGCTATTGAACTGCTCCTCCAGTCACTTCAGGGGAAGAGACTTATTCTAGTGTAATCAATGAAATAATGAACTATTTTCATGCTAAATGCTCTTCTGATTTTCATGATGTTTCCTGGGTGGGCCTCTTGCTGCTCGTGGGGGGATAAGCAAACTAACACTGCCTCTTTAACTCTGCTGCCATCTGTCAAAAGCACATTTCATATTGATACATGTAAACTTCAGAGGTGGGATCACAGTGGCTTATTATCAAAGCGTATGCTTTGGATTGCATGAGAAGGAATCATGCTGGTGATGGAGTTTTAGGAGTAGGTTTGGGCAGCTTACTCTCTTCTGTGTATAAAGCAGAAAATATAGTGGAGAAATGGGGGTTGAGATAAGGATGGCAAGCAGAGGAAATTAGGGCAAGTCTTGATGCGATCATTTGTAGGCAACCACATACCCTGTGCGTAACACTTGTATGCTTTATCGCTAAGAAGGAAAGCCATTTACATTATATGTCTTTATTGTTAAAAAAAACCCTAAATAACATCTGCCGTGTAGGAACTGATGAACATCTGACTCCCAGGTGAAAAAAGACAAGGGAGTTCTGAAAGCCTACTAGAATTGTTATCTGTCAAACTAATTCAGATTGATCACTGAGTTTGCAGTGGTAACCAGAGACAGAAAACTCAATCTGCTGAATTAAGTATGTAGAAAAAAAAATCACAAATTACACCTTTGGATTAAAAAAAAAAAAGAGATTCAGGAAATCTCGGCTCTGTTCTTGACCTTAATGTTGATTTTATTTATTTAATTACTTTAAATCAATATTACAAAAGACAAAGTGCTCTAATATTGGTGTTGATGGACTGTCACCTATGATGATCCATCATTAGTCCTTGGAGTTTGACTTTTAAAAATTAAATGCTGTCAGTGGTTAAGTTTGCATAAAAGTGGTGTGGTAAAGGCTGTAGTCCTAAAAGATCTGAATTAACAAATATAGAAAGGTCACATTACTAGGGTTGTAAAGGTCAGTTTAATCTCTTTAATTATATTAACTTTTATATCTTTTTGTCTGCCACTGTATCTGCTTCATTATTTTGACAATGTCAGATCTGTAATTCTTTCCATATACTTTGGATAAATAATTATTATGTTGCAGAATTCAAGAAAAGTTCAGACAATCTTGATCTTTGAGCATCCTCTGTCCAAGATGATGCAAGTAATTTCCATTCATTGTCATTAACATTCAACTTCTCAATTTCTTCCACGATTTCTCAGCCCTTACTCCTGCCATTTGTCAGGATGAAATAGCAGGAGCTTTTGATTAACATTCAGATGACTCCACTTTTGTTTTATTGATAGTTTCTATGATCATTCACCCTCATCATCTTTGCATAAGACCATTATCTTGCCCTTGTTTGGAAACTAAAAAATCAATTTACTTCAAAGTTGCATCTAGTGCCATGCTGTCCAGAGGTGGAGCACTTCCTTGACACGTAACAGGAAAAGAACATTTCATCCTCTACAATATTATACAGGGTTTTGTTGTTTGTTTGGGTTTTTTTCAGACTCCAATATGACTGTGGTAGCATGAAGGTAGGGCACGTAGTTGAATCATCAGATAGCCAAGGAACCTCTCTCCTGTTGAAATCTGAAATTGGCTTTTGTTTCACAGATAAATGATAAAAGTATCACCCTCTGTTATGTTCTGGAGAAGGGATTTTTTCAGAGCTTTGTGCTACAGTGGTTTAATTTTGGATAGAATGATGAAATATTCATTGATCCAGAGTGCTGAATGGATTATAATAAGCAGAGTACTTGACTAGGAAGGAGAAGTTATGAAGACTAGGAAGTCTTCATAACTGTGGCTCTGAAAACTGTTCTTTTCTCTAGGTTCCCTAAACTCTGGTTATCTAAGTGCTTGCATGATGGAATAGAAAGTGGTTAGAAAGAAGCTTTTATATGATATAATAAAAAAGACAGCAATATAGTGCTGATGTAGAAAAAGCTTTCAAGACTTCTTTTTTGTTGTTTTGAATGTTTGATTAGAACGCTATTGTACAACATTATCACACTGTAATTACAGGTATGTGAAATACTCTGTTCATGATAACACAGTTCTTTCATAGAACTTAATTTCTGTTCTAAAATCGTTTCTGTTTTGTAAGGCTCTTAAATACCTGTTCTGTTTTCTGAGTAAAATTTCAAAGGTGGGTTGTTTGACTTACAGCCTAGTTCCCACTAAATTTAGTTATTTGCAAGATGAATGGTGACATCTAGTCATAAGTACTTAAAATTTATTTTTAATGTTGCTGTAGATGAATGCTGAGTACCTGTGGTTGTTAGTTCCTTTCAGTTAGCTATTTCTATAATTTGTGGGATGAGTATTCTGTAAATTGATGACAAGTGTGTCATCACAAGGCTTCTTTACCTAGGCAAGGTTGTACCAAATGCCTTCAGAATAATCATGTGAGGTGGGTTGGTTTTTTGTTTTTTGTGTTTTTTTTGCTGTCACTGTTAAAGTATCGCAGTATGGGATGTCAGGGAGTTGTAAAAGGGAGAAGAGAAGGATGATCTTAGAGGCTAATGTTGGAAGTGTTGAGATTAATTGGTTCAGCTTTGTGCTTTCTGCTCAAATGAACCCATGATCTGGGGTGCTCTGAGCCTGCTGCCGAAGGGTCTCGTTTCTTTGGATTTCACTTCAGCTGGTGTCTTAGGATATAAACCCTCATATAATAAAAATATATTTTTAGATAGCCTCCTAAATCTTTTGGTGTGTCTGTGATTCATAATCACAGATTTTAAGCTCTTAGCTTTTCCAATTTGATGCTAGGAAAAGGAGACATTGCAAATCTGAGTTAGTGTGCTTTGGAGGGAGGTGTTGTGCCTGATTTGTATGGAGTATGACCAGAGTTCAGAGAACCTGTAGGGAATAAGATAAAGACAAAAGTCTACTTTCTTCTGGTCAACAGGCCACTTACAATAACAGTAACGTACCAGAATCCCAGGACTGAACTTTTAAGAGGAAGTTGCAATATCAAAGAGTAACGTCTGATAGCTTTTGACAGATCTCCACAGCTGCAGGGTTTCTAATAGGAACACAAAGCTGTGCACCTCAATCATCCTAGTTCCAGACTATTTTTCCTGGGTATCTACTTATTTTCAAGAACTAAGAGTCTGTACACTTCTTTGTATCTAATTTGATATTTTTATTTTTATCCATTATCAACAAGTTTCTTTTAAAGGTTGTATAAAAGTATTGGGGGGTGTTGGAAATATTCTACAGGTTGAAACACCTCTAAAACTTGGCTTAGGGAATATGGTTCTCCGTGTCATCTGTATTGTTTGTGTTTGAGTCTTGAAGAATCTAAGTCAGATGTTAACTAACTGTACATTTGACTTTATCAGAATTTTTCTTTAAGGCTACATGACATTGCTGGAAGAAGAGATGACTGTAATATGTGAGATCTATTGGAAAACAAGTGATGGTGCTAAGGCATCAGTTCAGAATTTACATAAGAGTTTTAGCATGAAAATTTTTATTTGGCTCTAAATTAAAGACTTGTTTATGTTGTATTGTAAGCCTTCAGTTGTGGCTTATATTTCAACGAATAGAAGCCTCCTTAGATCTTTGTTAGGATTTAAAAGGATTTATTATCTCTGTACTAATCTAACAATTTAACTACTTTGATTATTTGATTCAAATACGATATTGAAATCAGCATGCTGGTTTGACCTTGATTTGATTGCTGTGCTGCTTTATTCCTGATTGAATTTACAGGTTACTAGTAGCTCTTAGGTTATTGGTTTTGTTTTGGTTTTTTTTGTTTCCACTTACTCTTCTGATTTATTTTTTTCATGTTATTTCTTCAATAGAAAATTACTGTCAGGGAGATAGTATTAATGTCTAATAATCATATCTATATATGATAATAATTATCTGTAGGATAGAAGTATACAGAAATAAAATGTCAAAGATGAAGAAAAGAACTTTAACCATAGCAAAGATTTTAATATAATTTTTTTTTTTTAAATGTGAAAAGAGGAGTTCAATTTGGTCTTTCTGAAAAAGAAAATAAAAATAGAAAGTGGTTGTAGTGTGCTCTGGTTGCTTCATTTTAGATCTATTAGATTTTCAGCAGTTATGAACTGAGCATAGGTTTATTTATTTATTTTTCCTTGTCACAGAAAGTGGAAGTGATTGAAACAACCCACATTATGCAATTTTAAGCATATATTGCATTTTTTACTAACAACCTTTTGTTTGCCTTGGGTAAAAATAGAATATTTGCACAGGATTACCAGCTTGGAAATAGTTCCCATTTTTCCTTTTTTTATTTTTTTTTTATTTTT
>JANIJG010013493.1:0-16795 GCA_024611175.1 Megaceryle torquata | reverse complement strand
AGTGGGAACCATAAAAAATTAACTATAGTTCTCCACCCTTTTATGTTGAATTGCAACCTTCTAGCAGAATGAATAATTTACTGAAATCCTAAGAACTACATACAATGAATGAAGTCCATATGTCTCCAGAAGACAAGAACTTTAATCCAGACTCATCTGAAAGTGTGTTATTGCCTTAATCATAACAGACATTTCCAATTGAATTATTTTTAGCTAGTTTCATTTAAATTCAGAGTTGTTTCTTTGAGGGACAGGCAATTTAATTCAATTTCTGTACTGGAAATTCAAATCCTACCCTTTTGTTATGTGTTTACAAAATGGTAAGTATTCAAAAGCAATCCAAAAAGTCACAGCTGAGTATGAAGTTGAGAAATATTCCCAACTTCTAAGACCTGAGGATACAAGTACGTCATTAATATAAGTAAATTACAGTTGGGTGTCGCACTAATAGTAATAACTAACAAAGTCTTCGGTACAGCCAAACTGAACTAGAGAATTCAGCTGATGAATGCAATGACAGTGTAGAGTAGATGACAATTTGATGTATCTTCCAAACTGAATTCTCTAATTGAGAAAAGTATCGTCTTGACTAACCTACTACTCAAATATTAGTTTTGGAAAACAAAACCCTTCAAGATAGAAAAACAGTGAAAAGATGTTCTTAATTATGTTCTTAATTATCACCCACTCCTTCCAAGAACTTGTCATATAAAAACTATGCTTGTATTACATGGATAAAAAGAAAAGTGTCCAGCACATAATAATGACTCACGATAGGATGCTGGCAACTAAAGTATACAAAAATACAGTGTAGCTACATCCCAAATCTGCTTCCCAAACCTACAGTAACAGAAAAGTTTACCAAAGCACTGTAGAGGACTGGACTTTTTCAGACAGACCTTCATGCCCTGCAATTTGAGTAACTTGATTACTTTTCCATTCGATGGATTCAGATATAAAGTCATGTCTCCCCAGCGTTTTACATCATTCCTACGAGGCCATCAGGACTTCCTACTCTACAAATGTCTAGAAAACTAGCTCCCAAAAAAGGCATCCACTACCAACAGGCCTAAACTTTTGTGTAAATTAACAAGTCTTTCAAGATTTTCCCCTATAATCGAGACATCATTTGCAATTTTTTTGCCAGCAGAAACTACAATTGTTTTAAGTAGTATACAGCGTCTTAAAGCATTCTATCTTATAAAGAAACATTCCACACTTTTCAGGTGAGGCATATTTTGAGACGGTTTCGTTTTCTTTTCTCTTACACTTCCTAGCTGACAACGACAGCAAGTCGACTTTGTGCGCATCCAAAAACGGCAGTAGAGGTCCCTTCCTGACCCAGGGCTCCACACTCCCCGATAGGCACAGCGCTCGCCACGGAGCACAGGCCGAGGGAGGCGGCCGCACGACACGCGCGGAAAAGCGAAAAGCTCTGGGAACCACGGGGCACGGAGGGCCGCGGAGCCGCCCGCGTGGACGGCGGGCTCCTGACCACTGCGGAGCCAGGCGGGTGAGAGGAGGACGCAGCGCTAGGCAGGGGACCCTCGCAGGGCCCTCAACGCAAGGAGCCAAGTCCCAGTTACCCGTAGTATCGGAAGGCGTTGATGATCCTCCGGAAATGCTGCCGCTCCAGCCGCTCCTCCTCCGCCTCCTCCTCCACCCTGGCTGCCGTAGCAGCCGCCGCCAGCGCTCTCGGCTTTTGCGGCTGCCTCTGCCGCCTCCGCCGCTCGTCACTCAGGGAGGCCGCCTGCAGCACTTCAGGGTCGGTGCTCCCGCCGCCCGCGCTCTCTCCCGGCCACGGCAGCTGCTCCCGCTCCTCCTCGGGGCCCCTCCGCAGCCCCCTGCGCATTGCCTTAGCCGGCGGATCCCTGTCTCCAGGGGGACACGGCGGCAGCGCTTTATGGGACACAGCGCACGCGGCCGACATCGCCGCAACGACCGCCGCTAGCGGTCGCGCCTGGCGCGCACGCTCCATCCCTCCCTTCCGTCGCGGGGCGGAAAGAGGCGGCCCGACACGCCGGGCAGGCCGGAAGTACCATGGGATGCCGGATGGCACAGGCGCACTCCCGACGGTGGGGGAACGAGCGGTGACCTCACCTCCCCCCCCCCACCCCGGAACGGGACGGGGAGGGTGGGTAAAGCGGGCCCTGGCTCTTGGTGAATTTCTGCAGGGGACAAGCGGCCAGGCCAGCACTACAGCACCCCAGCGTAAGGCACAGACAGCCCCCCCGATAACTTTTTAGATTGGTGGCTTGCTAAAGTAGTCGATAGCCACGCGTCACCTGTCGCAAGGACTGGTCAAAACCGCGCTGCGGAGCAGTGCTAGTCCCAGCCTTTGTGGGGTGGCACGCTAGGGTTGCCACGTGTCGGCCGTATCGCTGAAATACCTCTGGAGTGTAACTTTCAGAGGATGATGCTTCTCTGCGGTCATGCAAACATTAGTAAAATACTACAGCAGTTAAAACCCATATCTTGACACGGGAAAAAAAAAAAAAAAAAAAGGCCCAAAATCAGGCAAGCAGAGAGTTGCAAAATTAGACGGTGGTGAACAGTCTGTTTGGAAACCATGACAACTAGAACGAAAGGTCTCCAAGAACAAAATACTGCAATTAATTTTAGTCAATCATTGTTAGCATTAGGTACAAGCATTGTCTTGACAGGTGTAGGATTTATATCAGAATGCAAGGTTGATAAAAGACTTGATGAGAGAATTAAGATGGGATCTTTAGTTCCCTTGAACTGATGAACAGATGAGTGTTTTGGAAGACTAACCTCCCTGTGGAAACAGGAGAATCAGCCTCCTAATGGAAGGATTGATATCCCTGGTCACCCCCTGGTTGATGAAATCTTATTAGCTGTACCTGTATTCTTTTCTAGGCCTCACTTGCATAGTTTAGTTACTTGTTTGGTAGAGTTGATAATGAAGTGTTTTGAAGCCTGTAGTGAGAAGACAGTACTCTGCTTAGAAGACAAGGGTTGCTCAACTTGCTTCCTCGCAAAAGCAAAATCCTTTGTACCTTGGGCCTCTTAAGGTAAGAAGAGGAGAGGGCATGTTGAGACACCAAAAGGCAGAATAATTAGTGATTGTCTCGTGAGCCTTAGCTCATCTTGCATGGCCTGTAGGTAAGAACTCGTTAACAAGAGGGGCTACCCAGATAGGCCGGACCATACCATTTCTGTGATTAGAAGCCTGGGACACATCAGCATTTTGAACCAAAGGTGAAAAGTACACTGCAAGGAAGACTGGGAGCCTTCCTCCCAAAGACCCCGGCCCACGACCACCAGACAGCAGTGCACAAGCACCAGTGGGAGGAGGCCTATGATAATGAGCTCCTGGAACTGATTACAATAATCCAACTCCGTATAATGAATAACCCTCATTTTATTATGCATGCTCGGACTGTGTAAATCCATTCCAGGAACTCATTAGAGTAAGACTGCCCTTTCCAGGAAAGTGGATGAATATGTATGGTTTTTGTCTATATTAGATGGTGTGTTTTGCTGGAGCACTTCTGGAGGAGAATCCCCAGCGCTGCAATAAAGAATGCCTGCTTAATAACAACTCTGCTGTTATTGGGTATTTCTCTCAGAATCCTTACCCAGCCGCACCTGGCCTCCCACCTTGGGGAGGAGTGCGAGAAAGCAAGGGGGTTTGGAAGCTCTGAATTTTGTTTCACTAACAGGAACATTCTTCACTTTAGTCTTAATGTTTTCTAGTTTTCTTTACTCTCACACTGCTCCTTTCTTGCAACTACATTAACTGACTGGACAGCTTAAACTAGAAAGGTGTTCAGTGGCAATGCTGGAGAGAAAGCACAGACGTTATTCCCAAAATGTTATTCTCAATGCCAAAAGTCCTTGTTCCCAAGGGCACATTAAATGGGTTTGTAAAGTAGGAAACACCATATATGTAACAAAACCAATATGTGAATCAATGCTAAACAGTGTAAACAGTTAGAAATCCAGATTTTAAACTTAAGTTTGAGGATTATAGCAGAAGCAATAGCTCTGAGAGTTGTTTGTTCCTGGTACATCGTTTATGACTACTGCATTGTCATGCTCTTTGTTAGATATCCTGAAGAAATCACCTTCTTGATGTCAAATGAATCCTATACTTGCATTTCTGTGTTTCTTATATATAAGCCATTAGCCTTCTGTAGAACAAACCCACTTCTATCACCACCGTGTTTCTAAATATATGCAAGATGCTGTGACATCCTTAAGTTGCACTCAGCAGATGGTGACACCACTTCCAAAACAACATCCTTTCTTTACAAAAGAACCACAGGCTCCTGTTCTGCAGCTGTCCCCAACCCCTTTATAGCTAGCACAGCTCTGTCAGTTGAAAAGCATCTGTCAGGGGCAAACCAGACTTTTCCTGTCAGGGGCTGTACAACCTTCAAAGCAAAAGCATTCTACGAACATATCAACATTTCTGGGGACTTCTGTAACCTTTTATAACTGCACCTTAAACACTTTATGTTCCAGAGGGATCAGAAGAGTTCACTGTCTTTTCTCACTAAGGTGAGTTGTGCAGCAACTGGCAAGAGGACACAAAATTTAAGTCACCACAAGGAAGCCTGGCCAGTTTCTACAGTCTATCCCTGGCATAGCTGTGCCTGCTTCTTTCACTACATGCCAATTAATCTTTCCAACCCCTTTTGAATGTGCTGGTACTTTCTGCCTAAGGCATTAAATCCGAGCAGCTCACTGTTTGCTGTGTGAAATACCACCTTAATATAGCTGGTGAATCTGTTTCAAAAGGAGTGTCCCCTGAACTAGTGTTTGTACAATTTGGTGGATACTAATTCTGCATCCACTTGACTCACAGCTTTCAGGATTTTGTAAACCTTAACTTTTTTTGTCCCCTAGTCTTCTACTTTCCAGAGTGAATGGTCCCAGCATTTTTAGTCTCCCCTAACAAAGCATCTGCTCCATTCCCTTGATTACTTCCATGGCAGAGAAACTGATCATGAGCAGACCACAACCCTCATTACCTGTCCCCCTGCATGACTCAGGGGGAAAAGGCAGAGATATCAGGAGTAAAGCTGAGCCTGAGAAGAAGAGAGGAGCAAGAGGAAGGTGTTTGAAGATTTGTTCTTATTTCTCATTATCCTACTTTCATTTCATTGTCAACAAATTAATGTCCCCAGGTCAAGTCTGTTTCGCCTGTGATAGTAACTGCTGAGTTATCTTCCTGTCCTTATCCTGAACTCACAAGCTTTTCATTATATTATTTTGCCCCTGTTGAATTGAGGAGGGAGAGTAATAGAGAGGCTGGGTGGGCACCTGGTGGGTAGCGAAGGTCAAACCACCAAAACCATCCAAGTATTACCTAATCTCTCATAGTTGCATACCTTCCAAAGTGAAATAACACAGTTCAAAAGTAAGACTGTCCATCACTGCATTTGAGTAAATGTAACTTGAAGTATTTTTACTACACAGTAATAATACAAAATAGTATTTGGAAGCACTTTGTCTTAAACACTGCTTTACACAGCTCTAATCTTTGACCTTTTTCTTTTTCGTGCAGATTTAGGACTCTTAATACTGGCAACAGTAAAGCAATACTTTTAAATCACTGTGATCAGTTCAGCTGAGATAAAGTAAGAGTCCATCCATTGCTTTACATGTCTGTAACTTCACTTTTATTCTGTCTGATAAAAATGTAAGCTATTGTACAGCAAATTAATACATTACTTATTCATCAACAAAATAGGATTCATCTTCCCAGTTTCCTAGTTTACCTAAATATATGTACAAAAATCCTCTAACAAAGTTTTAACATGTCTAGCATACCTGCTTTCTGAATACTTTTGTTACTATAATTTCAACCTGAGGCACGAATATTATTTCTTCCTTCCTCCTCCCTGAAGCATGCATTTATTGTCTAGTAGTCTGTACCATCCCAATACTTTATCTCCGCACAATACACGTAAAGAATCTTGTTAGTGATGCATCTTCATTCTCTCCAACATCTTTTTTGCCCCAACTTCTTCCACCAACCTGACTTCTAAGGTTTCTTTTCATTTTTTAAAATATCCCTTCCCAACTGCTCCAACCAATACACAAAAGACAAATTACTTAACAACCACCACAGAGGTCTTTAGCAAGTCTAAGTTATAATGTATTCAGTAACAGCTTCAGTTACTGTAAAAGCAGTGTAACCTCTTATGAAACTTTAAACTTAATACTATGACAGTATGTAGCTAGTTCCTCTAGCCACATTTATCAGTGATCAGAAGCTCATAGAAATATTAGAGGTAATCACTGTCATTCCTATATGAGCAGTTCAAATTGCATTCATCCATGTTCAAATATGCTTATTAAACCAAATAACTCTAATATAGTTTTGTACACAAAAATGTTTATATTCTTTAAAATATACACATTCAAACAGATTTAAATTACCAAAGCATGACAGGTTAAAGAAAAATCTAATGAATTATGCACTGTTGATACTATTCAACAATATCCGAGGCTTAGAGTTAATAGTTGATACAAATCCACTTGAGTTGTATGAACTAGTATGATGGATGTACACATCTTGCTTGGTTGGCTTGGCAAGTATCAGTCATGGGATTTTCAATTTATATCAAATGGAACCCAGGTTTTCTACATTATCATGCTGTGACCTGATGATCTAAAATATAAAGTACACATGTAATCTGTAGTGTCATTTATCTGTTTGCATGTGACATTATTGTGTATTAGAAACTAAAACCACCAACACATCTGCTTTCATTGATGTGCTGCCCCATATTCCTTCTGTTCCCCTTTTTTATTATTTAATCATTAGTTAACAGTAGATTCACCTCTTATTTCAGAGCACCCAGTTTCAAGGAACTTAAAATTTATATCCTGTGATGAGTTACAGTAATGGGCAAACATGTAAGGACTATAATATGTAAGGTGATGTAGATCTATATAATTGTTGCAGTATTTTAATATAAAAGAATTAGCTTCTTGCTAACTTGGAATGGGATAAGCAGACTCAATTTCCAGTAACATTTACTTACTTCCTTCCCTCAGCTTTTTTAATTCCTGCATTATATCACTACACACAAAGGATAAAAGCTCGTCTTGGGATTTTGTTCCATCCAAGTAAACTAAAAAAGATGAAAGAAAAAGTTTTCTTGAGTTCTATGCCAGTTATCTATATTAGCAATTGGCAATGTTTTCCATATTCCTATGGGTGCCATGAGAAGAGATGAAAAGAAAAAAAACCAAAACCCAGAACAGTACCTCCCTTTTCTTCTTTCTCAGAGTCATCTTATGTGTTTAAAAAAAAAAAAAAAAAAAAAAAAAAAAAAAAAAAAACCCCAAACCAAAAAAACCACACCCATAAAAGTATTTTAGTTAAGAAATATAAACTTTTTTGTGTTACGAAAGTATCCATAAGGGTAGTGGTAATAACATAAGGACAGTAGTGCAATGGAATAATTCAGCAGAAAGGTTCCTATGCAGTGGAAGACCTCAGGTTCTTCCTCAACTTCACGGTTTGAGCAACTCAAGGAAGGGCAATGCAGTTCCCATTTTCACTGCACAGGAAGAAGCAGCTTGCTGATGAAGCAGTCACCCGAGTTCTCTTTCCTCTGGCCACATTCCAGAAATAGGAAGTCCAAGAGCTATACAAGTATGAACATCATGCAAGCTCATGTCTGTGCCCCATCAGCTGGCCCAGCTTTGTCACTTCTCAAACAAGACTATTGACTGTAGCATGTACAGTCAGCACCTACGAAGGTGTCTTCAGCTTATTAAAAGGACTTCAGCCAGGATTTCAAATCTGTTCTGAAGAATTCTGGCTGTGCATCAGCTATCATCTCAGAAGTTTCCTGTTTAGCCATAAACATGTACGCACATGTGCACACACAGACCAGTTTGTTAAATGGACTTACTGATCAAAACATTCCTAATTTTTAAATTCATAATTTTAATTATTAAAAAAACCCTATACACTTGAAAAATAAACCAACAAAAGGTCCAAGCCTACTGTCCAAGTGAAAAAACAAAACAAAAAGTAAACTGTCTCATTCAAAAAAAAACCCTACAACCAAATAAAGACTGCACAAGTAGCACACTTAAGCATTTTGTAAGTTTAAAATTAAGGATACCATACCAATGTTACTTGCATTCTCTTCCAGTTCCTTTTTGTATTTCAGATACATAGGCCACACATGTCCATCGAAGTATCCTGGTGTATCTGCTGGCTCATAGACTCTGGTGCTACACAAAAATATATGTCCCATACAAGTTTTATATTTTCCCCCAGTAACAGTAGTATAGTAACCTTTTTGAAGCAACTAGTAACTTAAAAAAAAAATAATAATGCATAAATTAAGCTGTACTGGAAGTGTTACCAAAACAAATCAGTTTTTTATCTTTTTTTTTTTTTTTTTAATTTTTTTTTAATTGGGTATACAGATTTTTCAAGTTTTAAAAGGCTAGCAGTTTTGCATAGTTACATCCAGCCTGGATGCTAAAGTCCTTTAAAGGTGAATCTAGTGATAAATGAAGGAAGTGGAATCAGAACCAGTTGAATAGAGATTTTCTTCACTCAACAAGCAGGTTCTGACTTTGTGCATGTGTATTGCTCCAAGCACACAGTGTTGCTCCAAATCTGGAGGCAAGTCAGATGCTGGCTCAGTAATCTACATCAGATATACAGTACAACTAATGCACAGTATAAATGAAGTGTACACTAAAAACATACATGATTATTGCTACTTTCAAATTAACTATCATGTAGCTGTATTCAACCAAGGATAATACTGCTTAGCATTTTATTAACTGTTTCTTATTTAAAACATGTTTTAATTCCAATATGCAGTCAGTAATCTACATTTTTCTTGACAACAAATTCTCTTCTCTGTTATCTGTAAAACATTTAACACTTTACTGTTCTTGTGCTCTAAAATGCAACCCACACACACACACACACAAAATCACCCAGACCCATACATCTCTGCATGTTTTTGTTAATGTTAGTTAAATACCCACAACACAGTCTTCCCTGGGAATCAGAGACAACAGATGATCTTAATAGCTTACATTTGGCAAGCACCAAAGAAGCAGCTAGCACAAAAGAACCACTCCAGGTTAGGGGGTGCAGTGATCCTCTGTGCGTAATAATTGAGTATTCTTACCTCCTTCTCCTTTTGCACTCTTCATAAGGAAGGGTAAAAAAATATCTTCTATTACATAGTTCATAAAGCGGCCTAAGAAAGTAACATATTTAGTTCCTTTTTCATTTTTAGGGCAGCTTTTAATATACCAGGTCACATATTACTGCTTACTCATAATTGTATAGCAGAAAGCCTTCGACAATCAAAATATAAACATCTTCTGTAATTTTCAGATTGTCACATGTATTCTGCGTTTTGGTCACAACACCTGAGCTTGTTGGGCTTTTCATCCAATTGTGAATACTTTTCACCATTTCATCCATATAGAGGGCATCAAGTACTAGATGAAAATAGAAATTTAAGCACCCCTTAAGAACAAAGTATTAAAAAAAAAAAAAAAGAAAGAAGCACTCTTAAGTACGCCTAGGTTAATCAGCAAGAACCAAGTATTTTATATTCAAGTCTAAATGAAAGGTAACAGGATAATGCCAAAAATTCTCTCTTACACATATAAGTAGTTCTATGTTTGCAGCTGAGGATACCCTGAAACTAAAGCTCTCCCCCCACAGGACTGGGTTATTTCTGGTGGGTGTGGTGTCTCTGAACTCTGTCACCAAAAGTGTGTGAACTCAGAGACAGCCTTTCCCTAAATGATAGAAACTGCAGGGACTGTTGTCCTATTCCACAAAACTTGTAAAAATTTACTTACCCCAAGACATCCTTCCTTCTGTCAACTGTGACTGACAACAGGTAAAGGGACTAAGCACTCAAAATTTTTTTTCTTTGGGATTGAAAGGAAGATGACACAGAAAGTGATTTCATTACAGTTTCAGTACAATTTTCAGAAGCAGTGTATAAAAGTTACTGACCATCATATAGCTTAAATCCACGTTCATCTGTTTCTACTTCAGACTCTGGCTGAAAGGAAAAAAAAAAAAAAAGTATTTTCAAGGCTGCTTTTATGACCACTGTCATAGATACATACGCTTCAGTTACAAACATAAGGTTCATACATTTTTATATCCCAATTATTAAATTTATCTTCAAAATCAAACTGCTGTATACAACTGTTAAAATACAATACAAACACTTTATTTAATCTAGAACCACAAATCATCCAAATCATAACTCTTAAATTTATTAGACCTTTCCTTCAGAAATAAGAGCTCCTTCATTCTCCTTAACAAACAACTCAACATCAATGCAAGAGTTGTCTTTTCTGTTTTGGCGTCAGAGACAAAAAAAATACTTCTTGCTGTATGGGTATATAATTAACACAGTATGATTAGCTTCATTAGCACAAAGTATCTTGAAAAATCTTTCCAACATATTCTCATTCCTTATTTTAAAAGGGTATCAAAGAAGACAGTAAATTTTTTTCTGCTAGGTATACTCAGTGGTTCCGGCCACCAGAAGTTCCATTACTGCAGTGCTCTTTTTATTTTTCATTAAGTTAGCTTTACTTTAAGCAGCATCAATTTTAAAAGTTTATCAATAGGAGAACTGAAAAGAGAAGAAATGACACCAAAATCTACTCGAGCCTACTTCTACTTATCAGGTCTTTCTATCAATAGTGTTACCTTAAAGAAGTCATCCTGAGAGATTGTATCACAGTTAGGAAGCATTTTCTTAAGCATTTCTGCCAGCGTTGTTTTCCCCCCATTTGTTACCCTGAGTAAGAAAACACAGTAAAAACTGCATCAAGGCAAAAAGTCAATCTTTTAAACATATGTACAAGCTTACACACACATTTCTATATAGTTAAGACACAAAGACACAACCCAACTCCTCCCCAAACTTTATTTACATTAAATAAACTCTACCTCTAGAATTTTTCTGTCAGGTTCCACAGCTTTCAGACAGTAAAACTAGCAGTGCCAAGAAAGAGGGTAGAGAGACGTGGTACCTGAGATCTCCAACAGATACAGAATAATTTCTCAAGTCTCATGTCATAGACAATTATATATATTTCTAATGTATTTTCAAAAAATGTCCATTCAGAAATAGAAATTACATCATTTAATTATGAAAGGAAAACCAGTCATGAGCTGTAGAGGAAATTTAATTTGCTAATACTTACCCTCCAAGGCCAATAACCAACACTTTCATAGTTTGTTTTCTCCTCAGTTCTTCCTCCTCACTGTCAAAAATAGTAGCCAGTGAAAACTCTTAATTCAGCAACAAGGAAATCATCTATTATATTAAGAAATATCAAGTATGGATAAGACTTATTTTCTGTCCTTTTGTCTCTTTTGTTTTTTTCCCCTTCTTTTTGCAAAGCTACTGTCAGAATCAAAATTACTTGTTCCAATGCTAACAAAAATCTGCAACATACATGCATCACAGTTTTCAATGCATTTTACCATAGACATTATTTTAATCACTTGGAGGGGAACTCTGAGAGGGTTAGTTCTACTAATATTAATACCATAGAAGTCCTTAAAGAAAAGCATGATCACTAGCTCAAGCATTAATGGTATTAAAAAGACTGGGTAAATGGAAGCTGCGGTGGTACAACAAACAAAAACTTTAAAAAATAAATAAAGGACCTGCTGATAATGAAATTTTTAAAACATCTTTCTTAAGGTTTATAACATAGATTTGTTCAAAGATTCTTTCATGAATCTTGTACAGTACAGACCATACAAGGACTAGACTACTGCTCCACTGCAGAACAATCTGGATTCATTAAAACCACTGTAAAGGCATTTTAAGACATCCTAGCTGACAGCACTGAAAAAGACTAGACAGCACCTGATCTTCTCCAGAAAAGATCAGAGACTGAAACTCTGATAAAGATTCCATTTGCCCACCCATATTCCTGTTGCTGCCAAGCAACCAACTCTGAAGCTCTGGCTGTCTGCGCACTTTCAGTAGTCAGAGAGACAGAAGACACAATCCTGTCTTTCTCTGACTTTTCCCAGAACTTTCTTCTGGAGCAGGTGTTTTTAGAGTCCATAGTGAACTATAATGAAAAACTACTCCAGCTCAAAAACAAGCTCTGCAAAGGAGATAGAAGTATGATAATTTTCAGCTGAACAAATTCTCTCCAGTTTACCATCCAGCTTTCTGTGCCTGCAAAGGTATGGCATAGCAAGACAGGCAGCAAAGGGACTGCTTCTTTCAGCAGCAGTATTAGCCTACAGAGTTTGTCAAACCAGTGCAACGTTTGTCAGACATTGCTTTCCATGAGCACACCAGTTAATACCTATTTAACCACATGCAAACACCCTCTTTTTCACCTGCTCTGTTCTCCTAGGTTACACTTAAGGCAGGAAGGCCTATGACACCTAAGACCTGAAAGGACTGAGCAAGTAACAGCATCTTTCTTCCCCAACAAACAGGTATCTGTAATACACTAGAAACAAGACAACAAGACTGTTACAGGGCACCAGTATGAAAATAAAACTACATGATGTCTGTGAAAGTAAGTTGTAGACATTCCAATGAAATCTGACATAAAAATGTCCTTTTGCATTTGGTGCAATGACTGGAACTTCCAACTGTTTCACAGGTCTGTGATGTGAACTTTGCACGGTTGCTCTATGTGTTTCTTTTCTGTTAAAAAAAAAAAAACAAAAAACAAAAAAAAACCAAACCACAACAAAACAAGCAACAAAAAAACCCCAAACCCCATGACATACTGACTATTCCACATCATCACCAGCTTGATAGTCATTGCTCTGCAATGGTGCTGAATACCTACAGTAGCTGGGACTGGCAAATTTTACAAGTTAGCATGCTGATGGGTTTCTAAAAGTATTCTAATCCTCAAGTTCAGTGATGGATCACATTTATTGCACTGGCGATCTATTCAAACAGTGCAAACAGATGAGCTGTTCTCAGAAAGTGATGATACTTATATATTAGGGAAAAAAAACCCCAACAAAATAAACCCCAAACTATCTCTTTTTCTAAAAATGATTGGTAAGGTTCATGTTCCAGAGAGCCTTTCTCCCACAAAAAATGCATGTAACAAAGTAAATAACATCTGGACACACATGCTGAGCTTTGGACTCTTAACTTACGCCATCGTCTATATGACAGTTAATCCCAGGTTAAGGCAAAAAGCACAGGAATGAAAAAAAAACCACCTGCAGTTCCTCTGCCCCAAGTAATGTGTAACACAAATTGCAAAAGCAAATTTGCCACCAATGTTGCAATACATAAAGTCTGAACTACGCTACCTGGTCTTGGTTTAGCAACTTTAAACAGAAATTATAAACCCATTAAAACCCTAGCAGGGAACTGCTACCCTATTTTTACTGAGACAGAGGGACACAACTCCAGCACACGGTTAACAGCATGCTTCCCGCCAGGGCACCCACGTTGGAAATGTCTCTCCTGAGCACTACACCCACCCCTTTGGGCTGGCAGCGGTGCCAACGGGCACTTGGGGCACCACGCGTCTTCCAACGACTCACAACACTTCAATGTCTCAGGGGTTAAAATTTAACTTTAACCACTGCTTAAAGACACCGGCAGGGCACCCAGAAGAAACCGTCTCGCCCGAAAGGCTTCCACGCAGGCGGAATCTCCACCTCTTTCGCCCAGTCACAGAGCTATGCAAGGTGCGCCTACCACTCAGCCGGGCACGCCGCCACCCCCCGGGCACGAAGCTCCCTGTCACGCACCCGGAACAGGGCACTTCGCAAGCCGCCGGACCACGCCACGCCACAGCCGGACACCTGCCTTCCCCCCCCCGATACTCGCCCACGCTCCTCCTGGACTCACTACTAACCGTTCCCTAGGCGCGAGCCCCAGCACTTCACGTGCCCCGCGGATGCCCCGCCCGCGCCGCGCGCCCTCATTGGTCGGTTTCCGCTCACCACGCCCCTTCCGCGGCGGCAAGCGCAGGGAAGGGGCAGAGCGAGGGGAGGAGAGGAGCCGAGCCTCGGCGCGTGTGGTGATTGGCTGGTCCCTGCCTGAGGCCGACGAAACGCCTGCGGCCGCCGCTAGAGGCCGCTACTTATAAGGTCCCGCCCTTGTACTGCCTCTCCGTCCGCCCGTCTTCCTCCTACTCGCCACTGCGTACCGCTCCTGGAGCCCGGCGAGGGCTGGCGCCGCCGCCTGGCCTGCCCCGCCCCGCCCGTAGCTGCAGGCCTGCTCGCAGGCAGCTCATCGCCGCCCGGCTCCTTCCCTGTCCACGCTTGGGCCGGCTTCAGCCATGTCCAAACCGCCACCTAAACCGACCAAGCCAGGTAAGGGAGGGGCCCAGCGGCCCTACCCGCCGGCCTCCTCACCTGCCGCGTCCGGCTGTGCGAAGACGGTGCTGGACGCGGAGCAGCCCGTTGCCTGCTGACACGTGGACAGTTTGGGAGTCGGATCTGGGCTGTCAGAAGAGGGAACACGACTGGGAGGGGGGAGTGGGGCAGGCCGCCTACCCCCGCTTTTCCCCTCCTCACCGCCATTAGACTCAGCACCGCTTGCTCCGTGTCGGTAGGGGAGGCAGTGCTATCCGTGGCGCTGGTGCCAGCCGGCCCACTGGAAGGGGTCTTGGAGCTGCTCTCGGCACGCAGGCTTCGTGTCTGGGTGGGATCTTGAGCCTGCTCTGACTCGGGAGAGGGTTCGAGAGTGTCCGCGGGGCAGAGCCATCACCCGGGGACAGGCCCCGAGTGTCGTGGGCTTGCGCAGAGCACCCTCGCCTCGTCCTTCCTCCTCTGAGGCGCTGCCCAGGCCTGGGAGCGGTGGTGCCCGTGGCTCTTGGTGTGGTGGCACGCCCAGACAGTGGCTGCTGTCGAAAGGAAGCTTGTGTAGGCTGAAATGCACAGGAAGCCTTTTAACCTTTTAATAAAAAGGTGTTGAAATACACCTTTTGGTTTGCCCTGTGATTGTGTGTTTTAGCAATCTGTTGATCCATAAATGTGGTTTTATAGTATGTACCAATTCTTCTATGGCATGCACTGCTTTCCCTTGTGGGACTCCCAAGAGTCAAACTCTGAATGTGTCCTTTGACATTCTAATGCAAATGTGCTCTTTATTTTCACTTCTGTCCCCTTTGTAGTGCATTTAGTCATCGATACAAAAGTTTGAGCACCCTTTTCAGGTAGATTTAGTGAAAGGTAGTTTCAAAAATATACTAACAATCACAGATTTTCTAAAAGTCTATTTAAAAATCTTTGGAAGTTGTGTGTTTTACACCTTGGAACAGAAATGGTATCTTTCAGGTAAACATATTCTTTTGTCAAAATCAAGGTATTAGTTCACTGTTTTGTTGGGGTTTCTTGGTTGGTTGTTTGTGGGGTTTTTTTTCTCATTGGGGATTGATCAGAAAAATACAATTGCTGTTTATCATGTTTGCATATCCTCTTCCAATATAAAAGGTTAAATTCTTGAAAGTAAAAAATTTGTTGTCAATGTAATTATATACATAAAACTAGTTGATGTCTCCCAAAATATGATTATCTGATCCCTAAATACATCTGAATTCCAATATTTTTCATTCTTAGAACAGTATTTGAGATAATGGTATTTTTAAAAAATAACTAAATACATAACCTAACAGAGTTTTAACTAGACAACAATAAAACATTTTTAATTTGAAGTCAAGTACATACAAACCCTTAGACCATTTAAACTGTCAGTCTCAACTTACTCACAGAAGCATAAGTTGTTAAAAGTTCTCTGTAGAGTTTCATCTTTGGAAGAATTTCCTCTGCTGTGCAGTTTGCTAAGGCTCTTCGAAAACAGCTTGCTTGAAACAAAAAAGAAAGTAAAAGAAGCATTGCTGTTGTAGAGTCTCACTGAAAACCCACACTGAGGAACATCTGTAGGCTTGTGAAAGGGTATGGTGTTGCTTGCTCTTAACAGCCAAATATGTGAGAAGATTTTTCCAATGAAGTTCGTAACACAGTTTTCTCATCTGTGGAATGTTTGGTTAAGTTTAATTGAAGATTTTTAAGCAGTTAGGTGCTCTACCCTATCTTGTAGGAGCTATCAGACTAAGTTAGGTATGTTAAGTCTAATACTAGGTGTCTCTCACTAGGTTGCTGGGGGGCAGTTTTGTGGAATGCTAGATCTAATAAAATGTAGACTGCTATCAAAAGGACAGGTTTCCTACCCCCTCCATCCCCTTTTTTATGCCATTTAGTGACATGACAAATGGATTGGTGCTCTGACTCTTTATGTTAGGTTGTTTTTATGTCTAATGAACTTGCTGAGCTGGTTTACCGCGAGTGCTTGACACAGCAAAAGGAAATGGATAGAAATAAATGGCTGAAGAAGGAAGAGGAAGAGACTTAAGATGCTTTTGGTAGAGGTTTTCAGAATTGATTAAGGCTACAAAGCTGACTGTGGGCTAGATCAATATGCCAAGGTTCAAGAAGGCCAAATACCAGTCACAACAACCCCATGCAGTGCTACAGTCTTGGAGGAGAGTGTCTGGAAAGCTGCCTGGAGGAGAAGGACCTGAGGATGTTGCTTGACAGCTGGCTGGCTGAGCCAACAGTGTGCCCATGTGGCCAAGAAGGCCAAACAGCATCCTGGCTTGTATCAGAGTCTGGCCAGCAGGACTAGGGGATTAACCCCCAGTACTCATCACTGGTAAGACCACACCTTAAATACTGTGTTCAGTTTTGAGGCCCTCACTACAAGAAGGCCATTGAGGTGCTGGAGCTCGTCCAAAGAAGGGTGGCGAAGCTGATGAAGAATCTAGAGCAGAAATCCTA